>JACCGJ010020364.1:0-67357 GCA_013407085.1 Atriophallophorus winterbourni
CCCCACCTCGCCTAGCACAGCGTCTGTTCGCGTTAATCCAATTCGATTTATGGTCAAGGTCAGTTGACACTGACTCAAATGTGAATAATTTTGATGTTTTAACAAATATTAAACAATATTGAGAACCGGGTATTACTATTGAAAGTAAGCAAAACCCTACAGATCCCAGTTAAAGTTGCAATTGTATTGCCTTCGAATTTACTAAATTTTGCTGCTTGAATGGTTTCTCTGAAAAAGCGCGTGGATTTTGTCTAAAGACTGAATTGAAGAATATTAGATAACTATGGCTTTTAAAACACATAATCCTCGAGGACTTTGATGAACTAAAATCCTATAACTTAAATAAAAATTATTCTCAGTTAGTTAACCCACTATTAATAGAGCTATTAGAGGATCACTCAGCCTGGACAACTAAACTCATCTGTTATGCTATTCGGAAAATTGTTTACTTCGGGTTGTACGACCACAAGGTGATCATGAATTTCGTTGGACCTTGTTTTCGAGTGAATATAAACTATCATTGACACAGTCTGTGTATTCTAATGTATGCATGTGCGAACTTTAATTATATTCTTTCCAAGGCTCGCTAATGATAGGCATTCTGTCTCTCTCTCTCTGTCGCTTTTAGCACCCACGCATGGACGCGAAATCTTACAGTATTTATGTGCTGTGCGGCTAACATCGTACTAGATTGATTGGCCGCCGGTAGTGAGCTGCATGCTGAAACACGCTGGAGTCTCACTACCATTTCTATTTCCTTTGCATTTCTTTTGTCATATCTGTCTAGGCCTTGGCAACATGACAGTATCTCAGTCTGACTGTGCGTCACTTTGCCTGAATCAGGCTTGTGCTTTGATACCTACCCACCCACGTGTTCACCGTATTCACAGCTGCATTTTGTGTGTTTCGATCAGGTTCGTTGATTCTTGATTTTAAATCCAACAGTCGTTCTCAAGTCAACATTTTGTCTACCAAATGTACACTGTTTTCAAAATCTAGGACGGGTCAAAAGGCAGCTCTAGTGAATACACCCTTAAGTAAAATGAACGTGAAACATTCACTCAACCGATATTATAGTAAAACGGTTGTTGCAAATCTAGTATTTGAAATTGCGTGGCGTTTGCAAGAGTTCGAACAAATGTGTTGAAATTAAAGATATGCATGGAATTCTCGCGATAGTCAAGTCGAAACTCTAGTGAAAAATGTTTTCGTTGTCGAGAAAATAATATTTGTTGGTATTCGGGGTAACGGTTCATTTCTGAGAGAAAAATCGTCAGCTAAAGGGTGATAGTCACAACACGGAACGTGATTAAGTACCAATCGATACACAACAATAATGACTGAAAAGCCTGCAAAAAATAATTAGTGTCAAGTCACTCGGGCCAGGGCAAACACACTTGGCTCATTCACCGAGCAAAACGTGCATTGCCGTTAATACAAAAGAACGCGGTCACTGTTTGACCAAGAGTGATAGTCCTGACCTCTGTTTGAACTTACCGGGGTCAGTAAGTCACGTAAAACAAGAACCAGTTGTCGATTTACCATACGGTTTACTGCCAAGTCGAAAAACTTCTACACCATAACAGAGCATCGTGACGTGTGGTCGGATTAATTTCCAACTTTCATAGTTTTCATCCGATCGGTATGAGTTACGGATTTCTATCTGAAAGTTTGCTACGACGGATCTAATCATACAAGAATTTTCCATCTACGACGTGTCGATCTTTGTGTGGGTCACCTGTGGATTTGCTACATTTCGATCGTTTATTTGCAACGCATTTGTGTTTCTGCTGTTAGATCAACCTATCGGTGTTTACTACTACGGGAGCTACTCAACGTGAAATCAATGTCACACGAATATTCTCAACGGAGGCTAATAACTTCCCGGCTAAATTGGGTGACGAAATACTCGTACAACTCGTCACTTTCCGTTAACACAATACCACACAAACCAACCCCTGCCGTATCGACTTTTGTACTGTGATTTGTACTTTTGGTTGGCCTCGTTAACATGAAACGATCTGTTGTTCGCGAACCTTGCGTCGTCTGCATGACAGTCGCCAGTGGTAAGGTCAAATCAGTTACGTGTCGCAACTGTTCCTACACGTGTCACGCAAAAGGTGAAAATTTGTTGACCACGGAGGCGATATCGATCCTAAATGATTAAAACATGACTGGTGTATGCTACGTGCGTATAAAATGTTCAAACGACATCAAACGCAGATTTAGCTGCTCGAACAAATGTCCAGCAAAGCAACCTGGATGATCGAATGCTGAGTTTAGAGCTCCTCATGAAAACGTTTGAGGCATCGGTAGAGACTCTGGTCATCGTTCAGAATTCTCAGTTTGCTCGTATAGGTTTCGATTAATCGGAAACCACTGTCGGTAATGCCAGTTAGATAAAAGATGCACCTTCGAAGATCATTCGACAAGAAGGTCCAGCTGTTGCAATTGTGCCGGAGAGTCTTGAAGAGCTTTTTTCATCAAGACACATTTAAAATCGCGACTTTCCAAAGCTTCCCTGGTCCGCAAAATGTTACGTAGCCAAAGTCACCTGCTCATTTGAAGGTCCATCGATAACCCTCAGGTTCAAAACCAAAAGTCACAGTGCAACGTACTCCTGAAGTGGTTACGATAGGTATTCCATCTAAGGCAGTTGAAACGCCTCGCAACCAACGAAAGTGACAGGCACACAGTGCACATCCGCTTCATGAACTAAGCGTCATTTGCACCAACGTGAAGGAAATGAGTGCCACCTTACTATGGTAGAGGCTAAAGCAGGCTAAAGAACAATGGAGAAGGTTGTGCAGCAGCATGCACTTGGAGCCAGTTAAACCATTATCATTGATACGACTGAATCGTAAACCTACTTCTTCAAATCTGGACCAGCCAAGATTGCTTAGAATCACAGTTTACTCTGAAAGGGATCTTGAAAACATCTTACTATCCGCTTTTCTCCTGCGTAAGGAGCGTTCAGAGACCACTGCAAGGATCTTTGCGGATGTGCCCCGGTGGGAAAGGGCCCGAAAGGACCAGCAACAAAACCAAACGAAACAGAGGCATGACCTATGTATAATCCTTTTTGGAGTTCCAGAAGTTGATGAAGCAACTAATAAAGCGGTGCAGCGCAAATACGATCAGTTACAATGAAGATTCCTCAGTGATATACTTGGTTTGCATGATGTAGCTGTGACGGACACGTTTCGCATCCCCAAATCTACGAATTATAAGGGCATCGGTCCTAAGCCCCTTAAAATAACGTTTTTGAGTAAATATATGTTAAACACGGTCAAAACGCGTTTGGAAAATGAACGCAGACTAATACCACGAGAAATTAGACTAAGCGCATTGAAACTTCATATTGGACAGACAGACTCACCATAAAGTCCAGTAGAAACACCAACAAGTCAATAAGTAGTTGACGTATCAGGAACAAATGCCGCCGACACTATAGATCACTGTATTTTAACAGTAAAACCTCAAATCGATCAGCATCCTTGCAAGCAAAAAACCTTCAAATGCCAACCATGGAGTAGTCAGCCTAACAGATATTCTGCGATTCGCTAACCTTTTTTCCCACACCCCATCCCTGTTGAGAAAAAACTACGAAATGCATCTACACGAAGGTACAATGTCTCGGAAACAAAATCGGTGAACTGCGTGCAGTTTTTCTGAAATGTTCACCAGACATCATCGCCGTAACGGAAACGTGGCTACAAACTCAATTAACATATACTGAACTAGAATTACCATAAATGTCACTTATTCGTCATGAACGTGAAACCAGAGGAGGAGGAGTAGCTTTGTATTATAGCCAAAACCTTCTTTGCCCTGAGATTACAGATATATTGGCATCGTATTACTGGATAAACTCTGGTGCTCAGTCCGATTAGCTAACGGCGAAGACTGTGTTTTAGAAGTAGTATATCGCCCACCGTCTTCATAGGAAACTTGCAATCTGGCCCTACTGGATAAAATACGCATGGTTACTTCCAGATACACTTTTGGATTTTTGATTATGGGTGACTTCAATCATCCGAATCTGCAGAGCAGTACCATTTACCCAGAACACTCTCTCGAACGCGCATTTAGTGTGTTGTTGGACGATATTCCTCTTTATATCCACATTGCCTGTAATACCCGATAACGCGGAACCGATGTACCTTCACTCCTAGATCTCGTTCTGACAAGCAATGAACATGACGTTGATAACGTTTCATACAAAAGTCCACTGGGATTAGTTTGACTATCCGTTTAAAGCTGTAAGAACAAATGATGCCCGTAAAAGAGTTAGGCGGATCAACACTATGGCGCTGAGTGATGCTCTAAAAAACATGTTTAACTGCCAACCGAAAACCATCAACGTACGTGAGTTTTGGACATGGCTAATATCTAATCTCAAAAGTTCAATAGAATTGAGCTCCCAATTTGTCCTCATGACAAATTTATTCAATTTAAGAAGCCGAACTCGTGAGTGGGACGAAACATTGCTTGGCAACACCATCGCAAAACCCATCATCAGAGACCTGGGAAACATTCCGTTTACCGCGGAAAAATAAAACAAATTTATCATCCAAGACAAGTTGTACTTCCAAGAAGAGATATAACGCATGATGGAGCTCAACCCCAAAATACCTTACCGTATGGTTAACAATCAAGCTAAGGTGAAACCTTGAGTTACGTCTGTGAACACGTCATCAAACTGCTGAAGCATTGGCCACACATTTTATTCACCTTTGATTCAGCCCGAGAGAACATGCAATTTATATCTCAAATGAAACCATTTCAATCACGATTGCAATGAGTGAATTAAATATAACGTCGAAACGTGTCTTTCAAGCCAACCAAAAATTACCTACCATCCGAAGTGATACATTGCTCACATTTCCCGCACACACCATCAACACATCACTTTGATCTGCCGGTGCATTAAGCGTTTGATCAGGAATCACTTCGTGATTCTGTGTTCGAACCTCATGGTTCATTGTAAGAACCATATTTAACAGTGGCTTCAAAGTCTAAGATTGTTTATCTACCATTCAGATATTTTCCATTTCAGAGATATATTAGATGAGCCCTACATACGCTTGAAGAACCACAGTGATTGAGAACCTAAGAGTTGCTCGAATCATTTTTTATTACCATCTCGTTTATGGTACAGGATGCTCGAGGATGTCAAAATCAAAGCTGAAAGGCAAAAGATAATTAAGAATTCTATTTCGGCATTTAGCGCACAAACCGTGTTGGATGATGCTGTCAACGGTGGATATGAACTGAAATTCCATTCAAGCTTTGTCACGTGAATAATAAAAAAAATCGATCTTGTGCCATCCAAGCCAAAACGATAACACAAATGTGAATGTGACAGGAGACAAAAATTGGGTGGATGTATAAGCAAATGAAACATTTCACACACAAATGATAATCGATACAAAATTTCACTGTAGCCAGTAGAAAACGAAATGTAAATTATAAATTGATCTCAATTTCGAGCCGTTAAATCAATAGTAGGACGGACACAAACCAAATCAATGTTTGCCTCCTTCAGTCGCTGTCAACTATGGATGTACATCATAATCGCATGAATTGTCGTGTTCTACTGCTTTTTGAATGCCTAAACAATCCGATTCGGGAGTAACATTTTCTCTCTCAGCGCTTGCAAAGATGGTCAGAACTCGGTTGTAGGGTGTCAGTTGAACGCCGGCGGCGTGGTCTGCGTTCAGCAGCCAAGAGCTGTATCTGCTAATCCCCAGCTTTCAGGCGACGCTTTGCACATTGTCTCCAATGTGAGCGGTCAAGAGCAAGTTCTTCCCAACTCGCGGGGTTAATGTTATTCTCAATGAAAAGTGTACACGGAGTAAATTAATGTGGATTCAGGCTACTGCACGACGGGTACACACTCCGTCAGCAAGAATCTACATAATTTGATGGTCCAAAGTTTTATTTCAGACACTCAATTCCCCTACTACCGCTAAAAGTCAACAAACTTCAAAAAGGACCCCTATTCCTATCACTTATTCGTATTGGATAAATCATATGGCAAATTCCATTCCATTCAATTTAATGGTCTAAAAAGCATATAACATTAGAAAAAACCGCAGAATAATATCGGAATCACGAATGACATAAGTCGTAAAAACGGGATCTGATTGCTTACTGAGCAGTTCAGGAATTAGGTCAAAATCCAGAGAGCAGTAACTGTTTTCGATCGGTTTGATGGAACATGTTAATCCATGGGGTCAAGATATATAGTTTACTTCAATGCACGGTTTCAAAGTTCAAAGCTTTTATGGCGTAGAATATATAGGTTCAATGCGTCGATGGGTGGGTCGACCTGAATTTGTTCAGGTTCGATTTTGATATCCAAGTTGGGTGAATGAGCAACATTAGAGGGTAGGGAGTTCCGGGGAAAACATAAACATACATAATAGTTCAGTCTCGAGTCGGGAATAAGTATTGTGTATTCATGAATCTGGCTGGTTGGAGGTGGTAGTCGTGTGAATAGTGTATTCAGGGGGTGGTTGGGGTATGCAATATATCGAACTTTGGAATCAAATCACCTCTAAGACGGCGGTAGCGAGAGTCGAAGAGATTGAGATTTGTAATACGATTGTTTGTACTTCAAACCACGTACGAGCTTGGTTGTTAGATGATATATTCTCTGCAAGACGCTGATGTTCTTCTGTAGCCAGGGTGACCAAGCTTGAAGCGCATACTACGTGGTTGGCATCAAGTACGTATTAATTATTCGATGAACAGTTTGCTACGTGAAACTGTCGAACATGCGTTTTACCAGAAGCAGTACCGTATATTTGGAACTATAAGGCGCACATAAAAACAATAATTTTTACGAAAAATCGGCAGTGAGCCTTACATTCCGGTGCGCCTTATGTATGAATAGTGTATGTTCACACTGTGAACATTCTTTTGACGTCATTTCATAAACAGCTGTGGCATTATGTGACGGTTTCAAAGTGCTGCTCACATATTCAAGTCCTTTTCCTTGTCAATGCTTTCAAGAATATGGGAACCAAAGGTGTAAGATAACTCGAAATGTCTTCCAACGGTCAATACCTTGCATTTTCTGAAATTGAAATGTAGTTCAATTCTAACTGACCAGTCCTGTAAGGCATCGAGGTCCAGCTGAAGCTGTCTGCAATTTTCAGTTGTGTGTACTTGTGTTCACAGCTTGATGTCATCCGCAAATAACAAGATTTTGCTGCGAACAATTTTAGGTAGTCGTTTACATAGATCAGGAAAAGAGTTGGTCCAAGCACTGATTCCTGCGGCACCCCACTCGTTTCTGCAATAGGTCGTGACAAAGCACCCTTACTCGAATGACACGTTCGCGGAGATAATCCTCAAACCAGGTTTGTAATGAAACCTTGATTCCACATAGCTCCATCTTTTGTAGTAACAGACTGTGGTTGACACGATCGAATGCTTTTGACATATCAAGATAACAAGCGTGTATGTTGAGACCTTTGTCTACAGCTTGTGTCCAGTCATCGAGGGCGAGCAGATGGTTTGAAAGGCAAGAGTGTCTTTTTCTGAAGCCGTGTTGTTTGACCGCGAGCGAGCAATTGTCTTCCAGATGTTTTGTGACTCTGTTTGCTACGAGGCGATCCATCAATTTAACCGATAGTGTTACTGGACGATAGTTGGATACTTCGGAACGGTTTCCTCCTTTTTAGAAAGGGGTAATGATGCCACTCTTCTAATCACAGGGAACGAAACTTTGGGTTAAAGAGAGGTTAAACAAGTAGCTTCCAACTTGTGTGTTTAAAATTTGGTTCACTCGGTGATGACTAAGTGAACGTTTCGACGATAGTTAAAGCAAGAGTGTGATGCCTCTAGAGTATACGTGCCATCATGAATTGCAAAAAAGGAATCAAGTTTCAATTGGTCAGTGAGCGCTGTACTCATTATTCCTTAGGCGAGGATTAGATAAATTGGAACTCGCAAAGCCACGATGGATATCCACTTCTCCGCTATATGATCGTTATTCATACGGTAGAGTTCACCAAACTGTTTGATTACGTTGTGCTAAATCCTCGCCAGTAGTGCAGAGTACTTTGCTAACCAACATGTCCAAAACTCTAACTGTGTGTACCAATAGATCTATGGATTCTGAAGTTGTTTAAATCCCAGCCTTCTCGTCATTTAGGATGATGAAATTGTTATTGTTGCATGACATGTTTCCATCGTAATGTTGTCCCTGATGGTGAAAACGTATAGTTCAATATTTGCATATATCTTCACGTTAGAATTGCATTCATCAATGCACCAAGTTTAGAAATGTGCCGCATCATACCACTTTTATGATAGTAATTAATATCTTTATAATCGATTACTTGCTGAAAGATTTTATGGCTTTCACGTATTACGGTTGTATACTAACCGACAGAAGCTCGGCATACACATTACTGATAAAAACCAGCAAGACAAATTCACACCGACTGACTTTAGAGGAAAGATTCATCATATAATAGATGCACGATCGGATTAAGAACAAGATCATCCAGAGAAAAACGAATAAAACGATGCTGGAGTCTGTTGTAAGTAATGCACAAATAGCGCTACTTTGTTAGCTAAATAGAGTTGTGGATTTTCTAAGGCGCACAAAGTAATCATACTGAATGAAACTTGAATTCATCGAACGACTGGCCATTTTGTTCCGATTAGAACTCTCTTGTCTCTGAGAAAACTGCAAGTTGACTGTAACGACAAAGGTGATGGCATATAGCGCGCACGCACTAAACGCGTTACTCTACCGCAGTGAAACCTGGACCGTAAACCACAGCTGAATGCTTTCCATTAAAGAAGCAAGGCGGTATCTTGAGCATATCGTGGATGGACAAAGTGCTCTCTAAAGCTGGTCTACAGAGCATGTTCACCCTACTAGGGAAGTGCCGTCTACGCTGGCTGGGTCATGTGTTGTTGTCGGCCTCCTTCGGTCGATGTCGACCATGGAACTACATCAGAATCGAATGAATTTTTCATGTTTGACACCTTTTTGAATGACTAAACAGTCCGATTCGGGAGGAACAATCTCTCCCGCAAAGCTTGCAACGATTGTCAGAACTCCGTTGTAGGGCATCAGTTACACACCGGCGGCGAGATCTGCGTTTAGTAGCCTAGAGCTGTATCTGCTCCTCCTCAGCTTGCAGACGACGCTTTACACAAAGCCTCCAAAGTGAGCGGTCAAGAGCAAGTTCTTCCCAACTCGCGGTATCAATGCCAAGAGCTCTCATAACTCTTTTGCAAACGTCTTTGTACCGCAAGTGCGGTCTGCCAAATGGTCGACATCCTAATTTCAACTCACCATAGAGTAGATCTTTCGGAATATGACCATTTTCCATTCTGTAAACACCGCAGGCGGCGCTGACGTAATAGGGTGAACATGCTCTGTATTCCAGCTTTTGAAAGCACTTTAGCGTTAGTCACTCTGTCCATCCACGATATGTTCAAGATACGACGGATGCTTCGTAGATGGAAAGCATTCAGCTTCCGTTCGTGCCTTGCGTGGGTGGTCCAGGTTTCACTGCCGTACAGTAGAGCATTTATTACGCACGCGCTGTACACCATCATCTTCGTCTTTACAGTTACCGTGCGGTTACCCCAAACACGAGAGCTCAATCGGGACAAAATGACCGCTGCTCTGCCAATCCGCTTATTAATCTTCGTGTCTAGCGAGAGGTTATGCGCAATGGTTGAATCAAGATATGTGAAACGATGTACTGGTTCAAGCTGACAGTTTCGAACAGTGATGATTGGAGGCAATGCAGTCCCTTGACCAAGGACTTTGGTCTTGTTCATGCTGATTGTTAACCCAGTCGTTGCATGCGGACGAAAAACAGTACATTACTATACTACTATATACTATAGGTTCTCTTGGGAGTGAGCAATAAAGGCTGCATCTTCGGCAAACAACAGGTCACGGATTACCACATCCCGTACTTTGGTTTGTGCTCTCAACCGGTTCAGGCTGAAAAGCTCACCATCACTTCGCGTGAGTAGGTAAATGCCTTCTGTCCTCGTCCTAAAAGATTGCTTCAGAAGCAGCGCAAAGAAAATGCCGAACAGCGTGGGAGCAAGAACACACCCTTGTTTTACGCCTCGGCGAATCTCAAAGGCTTCTGAACTGCAACTGTTAAAATGGACTAAGCCTTTCATGCCAGAGTGGAACGAAATATCGAGTTTGAGCAGACTTGGGAGCAGCCTCTGGAAAATGGTTGTATTTCAAAAGATCTACTGTATGGCGAGTTGCAATCAGGACCGCACTTGCGGTACAAAGACGTATATAAAAGGTCTTGACATTGAACCTACGAGCTGGGAAGAGCTTGCTCTCGACCGCTAATTTTGGGGGCACTACATAATAAACGCGTTTGATTAGTGGGTGAACGTTGGAATGTTTGACCTCTGGGATTAATCGGGAGTCAATCATTAAGTGGGCGTGAAACGCGGAGAGTCAAGTAGTTACTGTTGGATCAAGTCTTCTAAAAGCCTTCGCAAACAACGCTATGGTCGTGATTCAGTCTCAACTGATCTCGACCTAATCCTACGCCCACTCGCATTGGCATCTCACACTGTCGCGCAACGTTCGAGCCATTTTCAGGAAAATTTATCACACGGCATGGAAGTTGATGTTGGGCCTCCGTAATGTTCCGTACAAATTAATACTGTGACATTGCCCAAAGATGGACACTATTGTCTTAAGTACTCGTAAAATATGAACGAAAAAGCTCATTTGCATGCATTTCCATCACACACACACATCTCACGACCGGTTTCCTGCTGTTTGCACTCATCAAGCAGGGACAGTAGGATCAGGATCCGCATGCGCTTGAAGCAGTGGAAGAATGGTAAACAAGTTGCGTTTGTATGTCACTGTTGGATAAATCTGGTACGGCCAACCTGTTCAATCACATGAGCCCAAACACATGTAGATGCGGTTTAAACCGATGACCATGAACGAAAAAGCTCATTTGCATGTATTTCCACCATATACCACACGGATATTATATAACCAGAAATGCTTTGTGCTAAATGAACCCAATAAAAGGATCCGTTCACTGCGTCCTAGCGGCTTTCTTCAGTCAATGTCGACTACGGATGTACATTGCATGAATTAAATCACAATCCCGATGCAAGGCAAAGCGTCGGACGGTCAGAGACTGCATTTGTTCTAAGATAACGTCTTGTTTCCCAGGCCTAGACATATATAAGCACAAATGGCAGTGAGACGCCAGTGTGCTTCTGTTTGCAGTTCAGTAAAAGTAGCAAATCAATTTAGTACGGTGCTAGCTGTGCAGTTTAGAAGTACGTCACGATTGCACATCCGTGCGGAATGTACACTGCAAGCGCATGACTATCTCAGACAGTTAAGGTGAAACTAAGTAACCAATCACAACCTGAATTCGAACACAGTCCCGAACCAATGGAAAAGTATACAATGAAAAGACGTGACTTCATACGAAGCAATCATAGTATCAAGAATATCACAGAGATTCAAGTGAGTTAGCCTCGGAGATCGGCCAATCTGCGTGTCTGGAAATCGAATGGAAGGATGCCATCGAATTCGAGGAATCAGAGACGGTGCAATACGAAAGTGGCGGCGAAGAGGTCAACGAGTCGATTTGCGAAGAGTCGTAGTCATCAGACACCTGATCCTCAGCCAAAGCGGTTTCGATACCATGAAGCTTGGCGAACGTGGACAACTGGCCGTTATAGACCGAAATGGATTTGAGCTTTGAATTCAATACATTCGCTTCCACCTCCATCAATGATCCAAGCGCTGTGGCAGCTTCGGAACCGCATGCCCCCAGCTGGAGAAGTTGTGACACGTTTGTGTTACGCGGTAGAAACAAGGCCAAGTTCCCGCGTACCAACGTGTTCGCGAGACGTACCGCCGACCAGAAATCGTGCGAGGGCTCGGGGCCGAAGCGAATGGAATTCAAGTCGAATGTCGCTTGGTTCAAATAATCCGGGCCACCCCACGGAGGGGACATGAACAGGGCAGCGTACGGGGTGGGCCCATGCGACACAGCCTCCCGAGCCCATTGAAAAAAATCACGGCCAACAAATATCAATGTGTTCCGAGACGTTGTAAATGCTAGCATTATGCGCGGACATGGCCAAACGCGTGGGGTCCACTTCGATCGCGATGACTATGTCGGGAAAAAGGGTCAAAGGGTCAATCACGTGGAAACATTGAGTGGATCAAAACAAAGCGGAAAATTGATGAACAGTTTCTGGCTGCTTGTAGTCATCAGGTGGAGACAGAAAGATGGTATGCTATGATATGAGAGCACAAGCCTGATCCAGGCAAAGTGCCACACAGTCAGAGACTGCACGTGGGCGAAGATACTGTCAGGTTGCCCAGGCCTAGACAGATATGAGAAAAAAGAACAGGAAATGGTAGTGAGACTCCAGTCTATTTCATCATGCAGCACCTCTGGCCAATCAATTTATCATGGTGATCGCCGCACAGCACTGTTGCACATCCGTGAGAGAAAGATAAGGTTCAGTGAGCCTTGAAAAAGTGAATAAATGGTAAACAAATTTATACTTGAACGCCACTGTTAAACAGAGTTCCTACGAAGAATCATGCGCTCAAGAGGCTTATGAACGATCAATGTGGCTTTAAAGTATAACATTGTTTACCGCTCCTTCACCGTCTGTCTAGACCTGCGCAACCTAATAGTATCTTAGCCCACGTGCAGTCTCTGACTGTGCGGCACTTTGCCTGGATCAGGGTTGTGCTTTCATACCATACCGTTTCAAGGAACATTGAATCTAATCGTACCGTCCCCATCTGATGACGGCACATATAAATGCCATAATGGACAGCATTGCATCGGTAGCTACCGTATAACCATGACACAATAATAATTTTTTTATAAGCGGGGAAGTGTGAGCCTAAAAAGCCATTGAAGATGTAGAAAATTAGCCACAGACACATTGAGATGAGACACATTCAAGCAAGTGTTGTGAACAGGTACAGAGACACGAGCATGACAGCTTCCATGCGGCGTTCACTGTCACACATCTTGACAAGGTTTCCTTACCACTGCATTTGACAACAACACTGCAAGAAGATGTCTACATCAAGACTGCCACTGAACATATTTTCAAGCCATATCACTGTGAATATGATCTCTTGGACCCTATGGGTCGTCCCCATTGCAGCTAGTTTAACGGTCAAGGCATTCATCTGCTTGAGCCAAGTCGCAGTCTGGCCATTCCGAGTTAGGAGCGGCAATGATTTGTCATTCGAAATATGTGGCCTAAGCAGGGAAGTCTATGCTTTTTAGGTTCTACCCTTCCACATATCTTTTTAGAATTTTTTACTTCGTCATGGTTGTATGTCAGTTAAGCGCATGGTACTTGTTACCAGCATAAGGCTGTCTATAATGATGACTCTGTTACCGGAAAGTCTATTACGGAAACTTGCATCACATATCTGTTGGTGCCAAGCAAATCCAGTAACACTTGAAACGTCTTATTACTTGTTTTCCGGTTTCCATGTTTCATATCTGTACAGCAGAACTGCGCGATCTGTTGCCTAATAGACTCAGTAAATATATATCTAGAGTGGATTGCCTATAAGCGTTGCGATGTACAAGGGTTTGTCGTATCACCCCCATCTATCAGGACGAAATCCATCTTGCTTTTTAAGAATCTGAAATTCCCTATGCCTTGTACGGTGACAGAGATATAAGCAGCTAATTAATTACAGGCGAAAGGCCCATTTTCATGTACTTATAACACAAAGTACGTATGACTGAAGATACTTCCGACACTGGGGAGTAGATTCTGTTTCCCGTAACTGATGTGAAAGATCCACTAGTGTGATTAGAAAGATATCAGCACCGATCTTCAACACGAGAGCAAGCATCAAAAGTCGGTTGTGGAGTGTAAGTGCAAAGGATGCGAGTAATGCATTATATATTAGTCATTCATACGCGCTATGAGTGTTTCACGGGTAATCACGCTATGATTCTATATCTGGACAACATGGGCGGAACGAGATATAACTTTGTAGTGTTTTTACTTCGAGAAAACATAATGAATTCAATTTCCTAAAAAACATATCAAGCACAATAGAATATTCAAATGTTCGCCGTGCACAAATATAATAAAAGTAGTATAAAACATAGGCTGGCTTGCCGAAATACCTCCACGTGGTGCCAGCTGGGTGGGCTCGGTTCTCCGAGCTCAGCGAAAGGTTCGGCGGTGGTGTCTGAGGGTGTGGTGGGTTTTCGCCTGGCAAGCGTTCTCCCTATAAAAAGCCACAAAAATCCAATGATGACATCACGACGCGGCGGATGTGACTCGCCGCCCCAAAAGTCACTGCCCCTTGTCCTATCCAAGGACATTGTATGGTGCACAGGCAAAAACTGAAGTCACCAACCTATCAACGGGGTTATCGGGCTCCGAACTGGAAATTCCCAGAAAAGGGCGTATGAACCGCTTCGTCGGTCACCGGCCACCGATAGGTGCGAACCTCTCGCTCCACTGCCTTGTGGGTAAAGGCTCGGGGTGGGACCCCCTAAACGAAATCTCCCCTACTTCGGTGTAGGCAACCGTGTAGTATCATGCCTACGTTCAACGATGCCGATGACAACGCTTTGTACCCCCCTTCTCGCTTTGTACATCTCATTGTTTATGTTGAACGGCACTATATCTGTATCAGATTGTGCAAATATAATAATAATATGTAGTCACATAACATCCGAACATTTCGAGACTTTGGATTCCAATGTGCCTAAAATGATCACTAGCTCATGATTTCTGAAACAGGGAATCACATAAATAAAAGTTTCAAGTTCTCATATCACAGAGTAAATGCTTGTACGTTAGAAGGAATCTAAGTAAACCGATGCTTACAATAATTACCGACCACGCCAAGTGAAAGGATATGTGCTTATCAAACACACTGCAAGCAAGATAACATGATTCGCCACTACTGAAACAATATAAGCAAAACGAATGAAACAGCGATACCAACCATGGAAACCCATCAGTGCCAGCTGGATGGAGTTCGAACCAACCCCGGAACAAGCGTCAACGATGGTCAGACGTTGCGTCGGCGGTATCCCACCCGTGAGAGCACGAAACATTCGATGAGCTTGATGCGCTGCAATTGCTTCCGGGGTGGCGCTGAAAAATCCGTCTGAAAAGATGAAATGGATACACCATCCAACGAATCGCGAAGGTTTAGGTTGTTTCGGGGAGTGAAGGCATCGGGGTAAGTGAGCAGGACAATCTCGGCACATGGTAAGCATGAAATGACACGGCTAGTTGAGGCAAAGTGTCCAACAATTATAGAATGCACGTGGGGTAGGTCAGGCAAGGAGAGAAAAGTGAAAAATGGAAATAAAATAGGGGTGGTAGTTACACGCCAGCATGTTTTCGTGTGCAGCTTACTACCGATGGCAAATCGATTATCCGCGGTGTTACAACACAGAAGAATGTGCGATTAGACATCGGAACATGTGCCGCTCAATGACTTGCACACCTTACGCACGGATGTGCAATCGTGAAGCATTTCTGTGCTGCGTCATGTGATTGTTTCGGAACACTAGATAATGGCATGTACGTAGCTGTACTACTTATTGGACACTGGGAGATAATAGGCTGAATAAACTCCAGTTGTCGCTTCATAAAATAATAACAAAAATACAACAATGAAATCAACGAGGATGAAACACATCAAATTATGATGAAGTGATTTCCGTTTCGATTTTCCATCAATTATATATGGATCTCCAATTTTATTCAAATGTTATAACTACTGGCAAAAGGTAGTAGTATATACATGTAAAAATAAAGGACGGCAAAATTTTGTTGACAGTCGCGCGTAAAACAAGGTGAAGAGTTAGGTTAACACATGGGATCCGCTGGGTAGGCTTATTGCGTATACGACCGTTTATATAGATTGTACTGGGTTCTTCATAGGGGTAAACAGACTCTGACGTGGTTGAAGTAGATGACGACCTTGACGCTGAGTGTATCTGCAGTTGTGGTGATGTGTCTGTTAGAGTGCGAGCAGTCGCAGTGAAGATCCACGTACAGAGAGATGGCTTGGAATCGTGCTTAGTGGCGGTCTTGATGTAGGCACCTTCGCATTGTGTTTGCTTAATTTTGTGTGTTGTCAAATGGAGTGGCGAGGAAAGCTTGTTCCGAAGAAGCTGTCGTGTTGGTGTCCTTCTACTCGGTGAATGGATTACAGTCGAAAGGGGCACATCTGATCCCAGTTTTTTTCGTTACTACTTTTGAGATTTGTTGGGTTTACATGTACACATCTTCCTCCAAGAATTTAGAGTTTGATTGTTTCATGGCTGTAAGGTACTCAAACATTCAGTCCTTGCTTCCGTTGTGATTTGTCCCGGACGCTGGTAAAACAACAATCGCAACAGCAATAACACTCATTTCCAGAAATTTTAAAGATAAAAGCGCGTTTTTTTTGCGGATCAGCGGATATAAAAGGACGTGAAAAACGGATTAGTACGTCACCCTCGTACACTACAAGTACGTGATGATAAAGCATTTCCGAAGAGAGAAATGTTTTAAACCTAACTGCAACCCACCTGATAAGTTAATTCAAGGTATTAACGGTCTGAAACGCGAACCCTTCACAGTAACCATATGTTAAAAATATCGGGAATGCATAAGAAGAACAAAGATGTTTTGTCAATATGGAAAGTCAGCTTGTGTAATAAGGTGAGAGGTTGGATTCGGTTAACATATACGTGTCGAGTTCAGTCTTGACGCACAAATGATATGGTTGGGGCAGAGAGCTCTATGTAAAACAAACTTGGGAAAATGAAAGAAACTAACCTCGATCCATTTGTATGCCTTTATTGAACCGGGAGAATAACCGGAAACGTTGAGCCCAGTATTTGACAGGCAGTGGATCTGATCCGAATGCTTCCGGATCGAAATGAGAACCGCAGTCGCTCTCCGAGGGGAATGGGTCATTAGACGGAGAAGAAGAAGAAGGGGGTTCGTGTGCAAAACGGTTTTTACAAAAATAGAGAAACGCTGAAACGGAAAATCAAACGCGATGTTATAGACTAACATGATGTGGTAGACACTCGAAAAATTCACACCGAATTACCTTCGAGATTGAAATCTACCCTGGGCCACGTTGGAGCCAAATCCAAACGCAAATAGTCAAAGTTAGACGCACTGAAATGCGAGAGAACAAAACGATGAGACAGAACATTAAACATCACGTGGGTGGCGCTTTTAAACAGTTTTCACTTGAATCAGAATGTATAAAAGCACAAGTCTCATCCAGGTAAAGTGCAACACAGTCATATATGGCAGGTAAGACATTGTGTAGCCATCTTTCTTTAGCACGAAGCTCTGCACAAATTGGAGAGGGTCGGGTTACTTTTTTAACTATTTTGGTAATCGGGCTGAGCACCTTATCTGAAATGCGCAGACGAATCTGGAGCGTTCGATCGAGAGCCGAGTGTCATATCGGCTGCGCCATTGTATTTTAACGGTACTCACTAATTTATTTTTGTGCGACTAACTCCTCCTGGAGGATGAGTCGGCTTCAATGAAGGTTCTTGGGGATTTGGGTACAAAGCCGCGTCCCCAGCACCACTCGGCGTTTGTTCGAGTCAGCTTCTTTAGCCTTTGCACAACCAAGTGCGACCTGCAAGGCAGCAGGGAGTTGCCAGAATGAGGTGGTCTACCAGACTCTGTTCCAGGTGTTTCCTGAGAGTTTTCTCCCGAAGCCTTTCCCGCGATCGGGCATCCCGCAAGGCAGCGGAGGTTTAAAATGCCCTCCCAGACTAACGAGCTCCATCAGCCCGAAGCAAACTGGTTTTCAGACGCCAGTCACTCGCCCTCGCCCGTTCTCCTGTTGGTAGAAGCACTTCCGCCGGGCTCGGGGAGCCACTCGTGTAGGCCAGAAGCTGGACTTGGTTGTCAGAGGCTATTTGAGACGCGCGCCATATATGAGCATTTTATAAACAGTGGAAGCTTATCCCCATTGCCACCCCAGGCTATGACTTTACCCGCGGGTATGATGGTAATCTGAAATGCGCAGACGAATCTGGACCTTTCGATCGAGATCCGAGCGTCATATTGGCTGTGCCATTGTATTTTAACGGTACACTGGTATAAAACCAGTGAACAAACAACGGAATGTCGACAGTGCTAAAAAGACACACTGTATCCTGCTAAGTTTACCACGTTCTCAATAAAAACGTAGCCGGTCCGCAAGAAGAAACAGTGGAAATGGTATACCGAAATAGTGTTGGGTAAGCCATGTTGTAGCTGGACAACAAACGCCCATTTTCTTGCTATGTACCGGATTAGAGAGACAGTTGTGCAAGGTGATCAAGTAGATGATACGAGAGGCTAATCCCACTGAGATATAAAACAGAACAACACAGGATGTTTATGAAACGACCAGGCTGAGACTCAGGATACAGGTTCGCAGGTCTTATAGCTGGACAGAGCCAGTGTTTATATAGAGGACAAAAAGGGGCGTGCGAAGTAAGCGGTAAAGTAGTCTGTGCAGAGTACGACAACGCATATTCGGATAAGGGCGTTGACACGTAAGGATACAACATGTCACAACATGCATCCGCACTGTTCGGATAAGGACATTACCTAGGTCGCATGTGTCTTGGGTGAGGTCGCCTCACCCAACATTTCTTCACTGCATTCAAAACGTCTGACTCGCTCATGAGAACGAATTTCAATCGGTCTCACTATGCACTATCCCAGGAACTAATCTGGATCTTCACACGGTCACCTTGTTATTGTCGTTTGAATACAAACCATGTCCAAACACTTTTCCGCTCAACGTTCCATTCCGGACTTGTTCTGTTTTCCTGACTGTATTGGGTTAAGAACAACGCAACGATTGATAGAATTGAACGACTGTCCCTGCTACATCATAACACGGATGTGCAATCGTGCATCATTTCTGCGTTGTGTGGCTAACATCGTGCTAAATTGATTGGCCAACGGTAGTGATCTGCACGTTGAACCACGCTGTAGTCTCACTACAATTTCTATTTTCCCCCTTTGTCTAGGCCTGAGCAACCTGACGGTATCTCAGCCCACGTGCAGTCTCTGAATGCACGACACTTTTCCTGGATCATGCTTGTGCTTTCATACCATATATATCATATATCATAACAAATATTATAGGATTGCACCAGAAACAAGACTAATTGAGGGTAGTATTAAATTGAATACACAAACGTCACACAGCCATAAGACACAATTTGAAATAATTGGGGAACGTTTAGTATAAAGAGCTACGGAATTAGTAAAAAGCACACACGGACTAGAACGTGATGCGTTTACATCGAATGAATGATACATTCAAGCTATATTTAACGAATAATATGATACCTTCTTTCAGGTTTTCACCGATATACATCAGTACAATTTATCTTTTAAATTGCTTACAGAACAAAATTATGAACTAAAACGAATACGAATAAATGAATAAACATGGTGTATAATAAGAAAAGTGTTGAAAGATTAATTTGAGCACGGTCGATTTAAAGGGCGCACTAAATCTCTGACTATGCCGTCATAAGGAAGTCGATTCAAGCATTGCCTGAGAGGTGGAGACAGGCCACCCCGACTAAAGACTATTTAGATATCAAGGCCTACACCTGATTGAGCAAAGTTATAGTATGGTCGGCGTAACGATAACGTCATTCCGAGTTAGGAGGGACAAACACGGAATATGGAAATCGATGCTCACCAAGTTGTAAAAGATAACACAACCAGCCACGTATGTGCACTCTAACGTCGCTTGCGAAAGTCTATTTGGATCGCTGAATCTCATATCCGATGATGCCAGTCAACTCCAGCAAGGGTGCCGTTGTCGAAGACTTTCAGACGACGTTATTCATCTGTATCAGAGCCCAAGTCTTATTCGCACAACACTACCCGTAAACTTGAGCTTCAGCGACGTGCAAACTGTTGCAAAGGTATGCGGATTCTGATCGTACCGTCCATACTTGATGGGCGCAAACAGCAGGAAACTGGTCTTGGGGTGTGTGCGAGGGACATACCACAGTTCCATTTTAAACGCAACCCTTTTATCGCAATGTTCGACCGCGCTAGCAGGAACCAGATTGGTCAAACTAATGACAACATGATGATGCTACAAAAATCCAGAGGTTGAATAATTTCCCATTGCTTTCAACCATTTGTCAAGCAGTTTTAGCGTCTACGTTGAACCATTGAGGGAGAACAATTAACAGCAAGGTTTGCGTGAGGTGGTAATAGAAAAAAACACTCAATTATTTGAGCGTATCCGGGAGAAAATTGTAAAACGATGCATCATTACGCTGAAGAACGAAATTCAATGATGATAAACGTACACAGACTGCACGAAACTACACGAGAGCTCAATTGTATTGCAAAACTGTTTGATCACCGCACGATTATATCCGTCCCGATCCAAACAACTGCTCCAAGACTTCAGATTCAATTCATGGCTTTTTGGAGCTGAATAAAGAAACGCGGGACAGTTTAAGAAACCAAAAGTCGACTAGATAAACGAGACGAAGCAAATTGAAGGCATCAGATTAAAATAGCAGTGGACCAGCACCGAAACCACATGGGGGAGCTCTCGGACACTTAGAAACCATGTTACTAAACTTAGTACTTAAGACAAAGTACAGTATCAAGCTGATATAATGTCTAAAAGGGCAGCTAAGCACTCGGTATTTGGTACGAGTGTAATGCTGTCAATGTTGATGATAATGAATATAATGGGGATAGCCAAGGCAACGAATGTAGATGTACTTTCTAAAACTGGTGGCACAAACTATCTTCCCACCCGTCAGAGCAAGGAACATTCGATGAGCTTGATGCGCTGCAATTGCTTCCGGGGTGGCGCTGAAAAATCCGTCTGAAAAGATGAAATGGATACACCATCCAACGAATCGCGAAGGTTTAGGTTGTTTCGGGGAGTAAATGCATCGGGGTAAGTGAGCAGGACAATCTCGGCACATGGTAGGCATGAAATGACACGGCTAGTTGAGGCAAAGTGTCCAACTATTATAGAATGCACGTGGGGTAGGTCAGGCTAGGAGAGAAAAGTGAAAAATGGAAATAAAATAGGGGTGGTAGTTACACGCCAGCATGATTTCGCGTGCAGATTACTACCGATGGCAAATCGATTAACCGCGGTGTTACAACACAGAAGAATTTGCGATTAGACATCGGAACATGTGCCGCTCAATGAGTTACACACCTTACCCATGGATGTGCAATCGTGCAGCATTGCTGTGCTGCATCACGTGATTGTTCCGGAACATTAGATATGGGCATGTACGTAGCTGTACTACTTATTGGACACTGGGAGATAATAGGCTGAATAGACTCCAGTTGTCGCATCATAGAATAATAACAAAAATACAACAATGAAATCAACGAGGATGAAACACATCAAATTATGATGAAGTGATTTCCGTTTCGATTTTCCATCAATTATATATGGATCTCCAATTTTATTTAAATGTTATAACTACTGGCAAAAGGTAGTAGTATGTACATGTGAAAATAAAGGACGGCAAAATTTTGTTGACAGTCGCGCGTAAAACAAGGTGAAGAGTTAGGTTAACCATGGGATTCGCTGGGTAGGCTCATTGCGTATACGACAGTATATCTAGATTGTACTGGATTCTTCATAGGGGTAAACAGACTCTGACGTGGTTGAAGTAGATGAAGACCTTGACGCTGAGTGTATCTGCAGTTGTGGTGATGTGTCTGTTAGAGTGCGAGCAGTCGCAGTGAAGATCCACGTACAGAGAGATGGCTTGGAATCGTGCTTAGTGGTGGTCTTGATGTAGGCACCTTCGCATTGTGCTTGCTTAATTTTGTGTGTTGTCAAATGGAGTGGCGAGGAAAGCTTGTTCCGAGGAAGCTGTCGTGTTGATGTCCTTCTACTCGGTGAATGGATTACAGTCGAAAGGGGCACATCTGATCCCAGTTTTTTTTTCGTTACTACTTTTGAAATTCTGTGGGTTTACATGTACACACTTTCCTCCAAGAATTTAGAGTTTGATTGTGTCATGGCTGTAAGGTACTCAAACATTCAGTCCTTGCTTCCGTTGTGATTTGTCCCGGACGCTGGTAAAACAACAACCGCAACACCGATAACACTCATTTCCAGAAATTTTAAAGAAAAAACCGCGTTTTATCATCGTTCATTTTTTGCGGATCAGCTGATATAAAAGGACGTGAAAAACGGATTAGTACGTCACCCTCGTACACTGCAAGTACGTGATGATAAAGCATTTCCGAAGAGAAATATTTTAAACCTAACTGCAACCCACCTGATAAGTTAATTGAACGTATTAACGGTCTGAAAAGCGAACCCTTCACAGAAACCATATGTTAAAAAAATATCGGGAATGCATAAGAAAAACAAAGATGTTTTGTCAATATGGAAAGTCAGCTTGTGTAATAAGGTGCGAGGTTGGATTCGGTTAACATAGACGTGTCGAGTTCAGTCTTGACGCAAAAATGATATGGTTGGGGCAGAGAGCTCTATGTAAAACAAACTTGGAAAAATGAAAGAAACCAGGGGAAACTAAACCTCGATCCATTTGTATGCCTTCATTGAACCGGAAGAATAACCGGAAACGTTGAGCCCAGTATTTGACAGGCAGTGGATCTGATCCGAATGCTTCCGGATCGAAATGAGAACCGCAGTCGCTCTCCGAGGGGAATGGGTCATTAGACGAAGAAGAAGAAGGGCGTTCGTGTGCAAAACGGTTTTTACAAAAATAGAGAAACGCTGAAACGGAAAACCAAACGCAATGTTATTGACAAACATGATGTGGTAGACACTCGACAAATTTACACCGAATTACCTTCGAGATTGAAATCTACCCTGGGCCACGTTGGAGCCAAATCCAAACGCAAATAGTCAAAGTTAGACGCACTGAAATGCGAGAGAACAAAACGATGAGACAGAACATTAAACATCACGTGGGTGCCGTTTTTAAACAGTTTTTCACTCGAATCAGAATGCATAAATGCACAAGTCTCATCCAGGTAAAGTGCAACACAGTCATATATGGCATGTGGGCAGGTAAGGCATTGTGTAGCCATTTTTATTTTAGCACGAAGCTCTGCACAAATTAGAGAGGGTCGGGTTACTTTTTTTCTAACTATTTTGTTATTCGGGCTGAGCACCTTTTCTGAAATGCGCAGACGAACCTGGAGCGTTCGATCGAGAGCCGAGTGTCACATCGGCTGCGCCATTGTATTTTAACGGTACTTACTAATTTATGTTTGTGCGACTAACTCCTCCTGGAGGATAAGTCGGCTTCAATGAAGGTTCTTGGGGATTTGGGTACAAAGCCGCGTCCCCAGCACCACTCGGCGTTTGTTCGAGTCAGCTTCTATAGCCTTTGCACAACCAAGTGCGACCTGCAAGGCAGCAGGGAGTTGCCAGAATGAGGTGGTCTACCAGACTCTGTTCCAGGTTTTTCCTGAGAGTTTTCTCCCGAAGCCTTTCCCGCGATCGGGCATCCCGCAATGCAGCGGAGGTTTAAAATGCTCTCCCAGGCTAACGAGCTCCATCAGCCCGAAGCAAACTGGTTTTTAGACGCCAGTCACTCGCCCTCGCCCCTTCTCCTGTTGGTAGAAGCAGTTCCGCCGAGCTCGGGGAGCCACTCGTGCAGGCCAGAAGCTGGACTTGGTTGTCAGAGGCTATTTGAGACGCGCGCCATATGGGAGCATTTTATAAACAGTGGAAGCTTATCCCCATTGCCACCCCAGGCTATGACTTTACCCGCGGGTATGATAGTAATCTGAAATGCGCAGACGAATCTGGACCTTTCGATCGAGAGCCGAGCGTCAAATCGTCTGACTCGCTCATGAGAACGAATTTCAATCGGTCTCACTATGCACTACCCCAGGAACTAATCTGGATCTTCACACGGTCACCTTGTTTTTGTCGTATAAACAGTAACCATGTCTAGGCTTGGGCAACCTGACAGTAACTTAGCCCACGTGCAGTCTCTGACTGTGCGGCACTTTGCCTGGATCAGGCTTGTGCTTTCATGCCATACCACGGCCAAACGCTTTTCCGCTCAACGTTCCATTCCGGACTTGTTCTGTTTTCCTGACTGGGTTGGGCTGAGAACAACGCAACGATTGATAGAACGGAACGACTGTCCCTGCTACATCATAACACGGATGTGCATTCGTGCAGCATTTTTGCGGTGTGCGGCTAACATCGTGCTAAATTGATTGGCCAACGGTAGTGATCTGCACGCTGAAACACGCTGGAGTCTCGCTACCATTTATCTTCCCCTACATATCTGTTTAGGCTTCGGCTACCAGACAGTATCTCAGCCCACGTGCAGTCTCCGACTCTACGGCACTTTGCCTGGATCAGGCTTGTGCTTTCATACATACATACATTTAGCTCTCACCGATTTACATCAGTACAATTTATCTTTTAAATTGCTTACCAGAAACAAGACTAATTAGGGGTAGTATTAAATTGAATACACAAACGTCACACAGCCATAAGACACAATTTGAAATAATTGGGGAACGTTTAGCATAAAGAGCTACGGAATTAGTAAAAAGCACGGACGGACTAGAACGTGGTGCGTTTACATCGAATGAATGATACATTCAAGCTATATTTAACGAATAATATGATACCTTCTTTCAGGTTTTCACCGATATACATCAGTACAATTTATCTTTTAAATTACTTACAGAACAAAATTATGAACCAAAAGGAATACGAATAAATGAATAAACATGGTCTAAAATAAGAAAAGTGTTGAAAAATTAATTTGAGCACGGTCGATTTGAAGGGCGCACTAAATCTCTGAGTATGCAGTCATAAGGAAGTCGATTCAAGCATTGTCTGATTTGTGGAGACGGGCCACCCCGACTACTGACTATTTAGATATCAAGGTTGAATAAGTTCCCCTTGCTTTCAACCATTTGTCAAGCAGTTTTAGCGTCTCCGTTGAACCATTAGTGGTAGGTGGTGAAGCACAAGCCTGATCCAGGCAAAGTGCCGCACAGTCAGAGACTGCACATTGGCTAAGATACTGTCAGGTTGCCCAGGCCTAGACAGATATGTGGGGTTAAATAGAAATGGTAGTGAGACTCCAGCGTGTATTCGCATGCAGCTCACTACTGTTGGCTAATCAATTTAGCACGATGTTAGCACAGCACAAAAATGCTGCACGATTGCACATCCGGTGCTCCGTTGAACCCTTGAGGGAGAACAATTAACAGCAAGGTTTGCGTGAAGTGGTAATAGAAAAAAACACTCAATTATTTAAGCGCATCCGGGAGAAAATTGTAAAACGATGCATCATTACGCTAAAGAACGAAATACAATGATGATAAACGTACACAGACTGCACGAAACTACACGAGAGCTCAATTGTATTGCAAAACTGTTTGATCACCGCACGATTATATCCGTCCCGATCCAAACAACTGCTCCAAGACTTCAGATTCAATTACTGGCTTTTTGGAGCTGAATAAAGAAACGCGGGACAGTTTAAGAAACCAAAAGTTGACTAGATAAACGAGACGAAGCAAATTGAAGGCATCGGAGTAAAAGAGCAGTGGACCAGCACCGAAACCACATGGGGGAGCTATCGAACACTTAGAAACCATGTTACTAAACTTAGTACTTAAGACAAAATACAGTATCAAGCTGATATAATGTCTAAAAGGGCAGCTAAGCACTCGGTACTTGGTACAGGTGTAATGCTGTCAATGTTGATGATAATGAATATAATGTAGATGGACTTTCTAAAACTGCTGGCACAAACTATCTTCAGAGTTGCAAGGAGGTGCAATAGTGCAGCACTTCAGTGCTGTGCAGCTAACACCGTGCTAAACTAACTTGCTACCGGTAGAGCGTTTAGAGCGTGCCGAAGTGAAAAGATAAGGAAGGAATTAAGCTTTGAATGGCTACTGGGTGGTCTATAAACAACCGCAATCAGGAGAAGACTGTCTTGTTTGAGTGACATTTGGCACCATAGAAGTTCAGAGTCACATAACGCAGGGTCGCTTAATGTTTCGCAACGAAGTGATTCATGAAAATAGAGCAGGACACCACCTCCTCTTGTTGCACGATCCCGACGAAGTAGAGACATATTGGGGAGGGTGAGTTCCGCATTAAGAACTGCGCTCGATAACCAAGTCTCAGTGACGGCTATTAGGTACCATGCACGAAGGTATTGGCGGTATCGGAGCTCCGGGAGTTTGCTCATAAAACCAGCAGCATTTGTGTAACAGCATGAAAGGCTGCGCGATTGCAGTGTATACAGTGTGCGATTTGAAGGTGCGCTTATTCCACCGGCCCCGATGAAGCCGCCTCCTGGGAGTTTTTTTGAAACAGTCGTGTGTAATTCACTAGCAGATTGGTTTCCATTCGACGCGACTGGTGATTATAGACGAGGCTGTGGTTTGTCGACTGCAGAAGGAAGCCGAACCTCCGTGGGTGCAAGGCGCTTGTTATCATACCACTACCTCAAAGCGGTACTTACCATATCCTCTGAGTGGAATGTAATTTTTACAATGCGTGGAGCATTGCCCTTGTAACTGGAGGACTTGGGAAGGCGTTTCACGACAGTCATCATATTTTCTCTGATTTTGCTGAGCTCTTGGTCATAGCGCCATTGAGAGCAGTCGTGTAGAGTGTTCTTAGCCCAATCCTCATTGTTCATTTCAGGAACACCGTGAATAAAGATGCTGCGGTTATCATTCTCCAATTTCCAATCATAACCAGCCTGCTTTTGCGCTGGAGGCCCATACTGATCGAGCATCCAACTGCTCTCCATTAAAGTATTTCGAAGTGCTCTGTTTCAACGCGCGGAGTTTGAGTAACAAATTTGACGAAGTAAGCCATCATGTATTGGCACTACAGCCAGATATCGTTGGAATAACGGAAACCTGGTTGACACTCGACATTACTGATGCAGATCTATTCATTCCGAATTACCGCCTATTCAGAAGTGATCGAATTGAATATCGACATGGTGGTGGGGTGGCGATATACGTCAAAGAACATTTATCCGTGGAGGTTGTTGATAGTTTTCGAGATGATGGTGGTTTTTCTGAAAGCATTTGGTGTCAGATCAAGTCCAGTAATGGATCAGCAATGATCGGTGTCATCTACCGTTCACCCTGCGCCCGTATCATGGCATTATTTGACCAGCTCCGCCGCCATGGGACGAGGAACGATTGTATGATACTCGGTGACCTGAATGCTCCGGACATCAACTGGTTGGACCTCGTTACAAATGGGGATGAGTACCAACGGGAGTTTCTAAATCTGATTCTGGATTTGAACCTCGTGCAGCACGTTCTCGTTCCTACTCGCTATGGACATGGCCAGACTCCGTCTACTCTCGATCTGGTTTTGTCACCCAGAGAGTCAGATGTGGTTGACTTATCCGTTGAACAGCCCATCGATACGAGCGACCATTGTGCTATTCGGTTCAAATGGACTCGTGGTAAACCGGCCCAGCCGTCGCGGCTTCCACGGAGAAACTTCTGGAACATGGACTTGAAATTGTTGGTTGAACAAGCAGCCTCAATTGACTGGACGTTACCCGTAGATTCCACTATTGATGACTGTTGGAAATGGTTCCTGAATAATATCCGTTTCTTAGAGGGTGTTGCTCCATTAACCAGAGATTGTCCCGGCTCCCGTGGCCCTCCTTGGTTTAAAAGAGAACTTCGTACCTGCCTGCGGCAAAGAAAGCGTCTTTGGATTAAATTCAGAACGAGCCGATCGGACGCCCATTACGAAGAATATCGGGCTGTACGGAATCTTTGCTCAAAATTGAAGAAGGATAAAAGAAGTCGATTCGAGCTTCAATTAGCAAATTCTTCAAAATATAATCCTAAACGATTATTTGCGTACATTCGGCGACGGGTCAAATCATCGAACCCCGTACCTTCTCTCAAAAATTTGGAACGGGAGGTTATAGATACTGACACTGGGAAAGCTGAGGTGTTTGCATCGCAATACCAATCAGTTTACGCAATAGAGCCTACCATACCCTGCAAACAAATATCGCCGACGGAAGTAATGGCCAATTTTGAGATCACAACTGACATGGTGCGAATCCTCATCGAACATCTAAAGGTACAGACATCTCCAGGTCCTGATGGTATTCACCCTGCCATATTAAAACCTCTATCAAGGATCATCAGTTCACCTTTATTCACTTCATTCCAAATTTCAATCGATGCGTGACGTCTACCAGAGGATTGGAAAATGGGTATAGTAAAGCTGATGTTCAAAGGTGGGAGTTTATCAGAACCTGTAAATTACCTGTTACACTTACGTCTGTCGTAGGCAAATTGCTGGAACGGATTGTAAAGGATAAGATAGAACAATATTTGCGCGAGACCCAACTATGCTCGAATGCCCAACACGGCTTCACGGAAGGCCGCTCATGTATCTCCAATCTACTGACCGCCCGAGAACATTGGTGCAGAAGCCTTGACGCTGGTTTGCCAGTTGATGTAGTCTTCATCGACTTCAGTAAAGCATTCGACCGTGTTCCACATCAGAGGCTTATTTGGAAACTAAGAATGTCTGGTAAAGAGGCTTCGTTGCTTGCTTGGATTGAGGTTTTCTTATCGGAAGGCGAAGCCTTGTTGAAGTCAATGGGGCCAGATCTGCATCCTTTATCCCAACTTCTGGTGTACCACAAGGATCCGTTCTGGTGCCAACCTTGTTCAAACTCTATGTGAGTGACCTTCCCGGTATACTGAACAGTGGTTGTCTCTTATTTGCAGATGATCTGAAGGTGTGGGCTTCTGTCACGACGGCCGCTGACGCTTCCCACTTGCAAGATGATTTCAATGCACTTCCGAGTTGGACTGACAGATGGATGCTTCCGAATAATGAAAAAAAGTGTGCTATCAAGCACATCCGGAGCAACAACATGCGACATGCATATCAGTTGTAGGGCCATGGTCTCAGGATAGTTGATGTAGAGCGAGATTTGGGGGTGATGGTAACTTCATCCCTCAAAACTGCGGAGGATACTGCGAGAAAGGTCGGTTCTGCCAGTCGCATGTGGTGGGCATTGAGACGATCCTTCTTAGAGATAAATCCCAAAGTTTTTCAAGTTCTGTATAGCTCTCACGTCAGACCAATATTAGAATTTGGGCTTCCCGTGAATTATCCGTTAACCAAAGGGGAGAAGGATCGTCTGGAGAAAGTCCAAAGGAGGGCTACCAAGTGCGTGAGGGGTATGTTTCGTATTCCTTATGACGACCGATTGCGGGAACTCAAACTTTTCCCACTGGAATATCGAAGAATGCGATATGATTTACTGGTCACGCGGAGAATCCTGCTTGGATATTACGGAACGGAACTTCAACAATTCTTTTCGTTATCCACGGACTCCAGAACTAGAGGTCATTCGCTGAAGTTGCAGAAGCGCCGAACGGAACACCTGAAGCCATCGTTTACTTTGTCGACCAGAGTGGTCAATATTTGGAATGCACTTTCCGCTGATGCAATTGGGGCAGTCACCGAAGAGCAGTTTAAACGCATATTGGACGGTGAACTTCCCGCTTTCCTGCGCGATTCGCCTACTCTTTCAGCTCAGTAACTCCTTGTGAGGAATCTACGCTGAGATAGCAGAGACCCGGGAGGTGAAGCGGCTTTCACGGAATGTAGTCCTCCTGCCGTCTATTCAGAAGAAGAAGAAGAAGAAGCCGGTATTAGCCATTGCCCTGTTAGACATTTCGTGTAGTTGGTAATGTTAAATGTATGAAAATGTAGCAATTCTTTATCGAGATCACTTTCGACAATTTTCGCAACAACTAGGTAGAAAATGTGTATTGGAACTTTAGAACATAATAACTAAGATCTGTTCGTTCTTATTAAGCGTCAATTTTGACCTTTAATCATATCGGGCCGATTTGATCTGGGCTGGTTTGGCCAGCCAACAAAGTAATATGATACGTTGGATCTGAGTAACTACCGTATTTCATGAGACTTCATGGATTTATAGTAATTAACTATGATTTGATAGCCATTGCAGCTTGCGAATCAAAATTATCCACCAGGTGAATTTTAGAGAAAATGTTAGTCATTCCACATGAAGCATCACGCGTTAAGAAACTTCATTCTAATAAAATAAACATTCTAATATTATTTGAAAATTAAACCAAGAAATTCCTTACCTTCATATACTGGAATCATCGGAAATAGCGTAACTATGAATGATCGAGGAAATTCAGCTGAATGCAAAATGTTCTCAATGTAAATACCACGACATATTTCAAAAAAATCGTGCTAAATTCATTTCACATTATAAAATCGTATGTGGTTGATTACAATGATGAAATAAATTACACATTTAAAATTGTGTAACTCTTTTCACAATAGCCAGGAATCTGTAGTGGCTTGTGAGGAATGGGATTGTGTGCAACACAATATATTGATTTTTCAGAACTGTTTACTTTTCTGTAAATCTTTTCAAGTAACATTCAGCAATCTTTTGCGGAAAAGATGACAACGCTCATTGCGAATCATCCATCATTTTGAAAATCAGTGCTTGCATAAAATTTTAACTCCGTAACGCATTGCCAAATTTGTTTATTTGAATGAACTCTATTGGTGTTGAGCCAGTTAATAAGCTAAATGTCGATTTCTGTCTGGAAGTCTATTAACGAAGTCTATCTAATCTTTTAAATCAATTAATCTTACCTCAACACAACCACCCAGGATAAAATGTCAACTATTTACCCACATATCCTGTACACGTCACTCTGATCCTTTATGGATCAGGGATCGCGGATAATCACTCAATCATCACGCATCTTAACCCATTATAATCCCACATAGCAAGAAGTCGCCATTCATTCAATCGTGCAGCATTCACATAACCGGTTATATCTATCTTAAATGCTAAAACATGCAAGCAAATTATCTACTGTTCCCATAGCACAAAGTGGCACTAATAATGTGATTATCCCTGCGAAAAGACATGTAATTTCGCCCAACGTTGTGGTTTTATTGAAAAATGGACATGGCATCATTTTTCCCGATGGTGAATTGAACAATAAATCATTTCAAGAAATTCTTTTGTCAACAATCGTTATAATTTTTGTAGAAACGATAGACCACGAAATTTGATGTTTTGAAATCCGTTAAATAATTCACTTGCGTATTTTATTTATAGTTTGTCATCTTACCTTTAATATCGGGCACTATAAAAATGGAATGGAATATATCATTGATATTTTAAACAGAATGAATTACGAAATTAAGATAAAAATTAAACGGCCCAAAATTCCATGCAATTGAAATAATTTTGTTCACTGTGATCTCGCTAGTGAGCAAATGTTTAATTGAACAAATAATACATTGATTAAACTTTACAACACATTGGATAATATTACATCACATTAAAATGCGAGAGATATCCAGAGTATTCTTACTTAAAAAGTATACAAAAATTAATAGCACCTTCATAATACTAAACACGAAGCTTGCTTCTCCATCCTGAATTCCTTCGCTCAAAAATGTTATATTACTTCCTAATATAATATTCCATCGTTTATCCAAACACTGTGTCCACATATTAGAAATTGCAGATAATATTTAACTGGACTACAATACAAATTATAGGATTATGTGTTATTTCTTGCTGATGAACCAATGTTGACAATTCTATGGTTATTGTGGAGCTAAGTGCTCATAGTCAACATAAAATTGTTGAATCTTGAACAGTTTTAGATCAAACATGAATTTTAAATGTGTAGCAGTTATTTTATTCAGGAACATTTTGGATTTTTTCGAACGACAAGTTGAAGATTCATTTTTCAAGTCACTTTAACGTTTGACTATTCTACAAACAATTTGCAATTGCGTCACAGTGGTTTGCACACAAAACATCCGCAAATAAACTTCCATCTCACAATGAATCAATAGATTGATTAATAGAATAAATCACTTTTTTGACATCTTAAATGTTTCACAAACTCATTTTATTCGCTGGGAGTCGTTTTGATGGAAACAACATATTTAATATTGTTATTTGTGAATGCGTATTTAATTGTACTGTCAACATACCAGCAACCAATTGTGCTTCAGTAAACATTCGTTTAGGCTTGGGTGACCCGGAATAAATGAAGCAAAATCCGTGCTTGGTGGAAATCAATCGCTGAAATTTGTTATAATATATTTGTATGAGATCTTCGTCGAAGCAATCAGGCCCATCGCTGACGTAGATCCTACCAGATTCGAAATTCTGTGACATATTAAAATTGTTAATGCAAACAACATTAGGTTCGATTCAACCCGCTTCTTTCGAAATAGTAAATGATATCAATGTGGAAAGAACAATATGGTAATAAAGATTTTGTTATGTGCGTAAATGAAGATTTAATTTACTTAACTACATATGTTTAAAGGTATAGTAGATAGAGGATTTGGTAATATTGGTAATATTATTACGTATCCATATATACTTAGGACAAATCGAAAAAGGTGAGAAACCAAAACATTGTCTCGATGAACTGAATTCTCTAATATACATTGTTCAAATTATGCTTGAGTTGATATTTTTTCAATGTTTAATGGTAGATCTAATGAAGCAATGAAACCATTTAGGGTGCTATCTTTTAGATGTAGTATTTCGAGTGGTCTATCAAAGGAGACATTCGATTAAAATATTAATGGTGTTGGATTTTAAGTATTTGGCTTTCGATATTAAAGACAATTTGGACAAATTATGAAGCTTCATGCCAGAGTTGGATGAGTACTTTTTATTGCCATACATGACTAATCCAAGAACGGAATATTAGTTGAAACCCTTTCCAAAATCTGTTAGATTTAACTCCCTTTTCATCAAGTAACTAATATCACATAAGTTTTTAGTGAAGAAATTCAATTTTCATGTCACCCCGAATAATTGAGGAAGAAGCCTGAACGAGATGTTAAAAAATATTCCGGTTCGAGAAGTAAATATTCTTGAACGTTTATCGACTTCCAAGGAGCCAGTATATTGTCTGATCATTCATATTATAGACCAAGTTTATCGGTATCAAACAAAGCGGTCACTGCGTTATTGCGTTCGACGTTGGTTACTAATTTACCTGTTTACTTCACGTTTCCAAACAGCTGCGGTGCAAGTTTTACACTTAGATATAATGATCAATGTAGAGTTTATTCTGGTTGGCTCAATATGCAACAGATTGAAATAATTTGCGAAAATAACTTACGACATTTCGTTGAATAAGTGCCTATGAAGATAAAGATAACATGTATTTGTAAATTTGAATTATGAAAATATTTATATAACAGGACTTAATCGCATAATCAAATGTGACTGATTTCTCGATAAAATAGTCTCCAATGGTGAAATATAGAAGAAGAAGAAGAAGAAAAGAACTTTATTCGGTGAAACGAATTTTCAGTTAATCAAAATAGTTTATACACGGAATTTCAACACGAATAAGGGGGACGTCAAAATTTGATGGGAAATTTTGAGATTGCTAGTCACATTCAGAATCAAAACAGTTTCGGTTCCGTCTGCAGGCATGTATGAGTTTTCTTTCGCATTATTCCGACCGGCGCAGCAAATTCCCCATCCTTCAAAAAATAAAAATATTGCGCAGCGTTTAAAGCGTGCGGGGCATCAAACGTCATTTGTTTACATGTTCACAACATGTTAAAACGTTTGAAAAACAAAAGCTTTCGTGTTGACTGAAAAAAATAAAATGCATGAAAACATTAATTTTGAGCACGGCCGATTCAAAGGCCCCGCTCCAAATATAAGGAAATTTGCATAACCTTGGTGACCGAAACTGATTTGATGCATAACTTTCCATTATCCACATGCACAATTTGGACTCGATCGTCATTAGAGAACGAGGTGTAAACGGAGCACCGATGTGAATTCGAATGTGCTGAAATAAATTTGAAATAAAGCGATTGAAATTGTTTATTCTGATCACACGAAAGTAACACTATTTACACATTTTAACACGCTACATAACCAATCATTCCGATTTAAGCACGATATCATGAAACAGTATATCTGCTCGTATATTTTCTAAAATATTCTTCACGCCATAACCAAAGTGGTATTAGTTTGACTGCCATTCTCTAAATATTTAATTGCAATTCAAATAATTTTACACGTATAAATATGCTAAATTACATCTATTTTGTTAATTGATATAGAAACATTTTCCAAATGGATAGTTGCTTAATACATCGAATTATTTTGATTATTGTGACGCGTTTAAAGAAAACCAAAGTGTCGGAAACATACGGTGTTTAATACGACCACAATTTACGCAAACATCGAACATAATAACGGAGGTTATCGAGTAACTATAAATCGAAATAAACTACATTTTTACGAACTCTAAACTCACAGTACAAGGCCATTGTGGAGCAAATCATGAGCATCAACGTAGCTTGGAGTAACATTGTTTGATCAAATAAATCACCAAAATAAATTTATAGTTAAGTAACAACCAGATAGACATTCCTCAATATTGCAAAACAGCACATCAAATCACGATTTCGATTGGATTTTCAAAATTAGGTTTTTTGTCAACCTACACATATAAGAGAATACTTAGAAAAGGATGAAACTCAAAGCCATCGTGCAGTAATATTGTGTCGTTTTGAACTACATACATTATTCAACCAACATAATGCATGATTGACTGCACATAAGTTTCTCCGACTTTTTGCTTTATATAGCTTTTGTGCGTTAACAACACTTTAATTTCTTGTGAACCTACACGATATCTCGCAAACGTTGATAGGTGTACATATTTTGTCTCCACCACAACCCAAGCTAGGAGAATACAAATGGCTCTTCCATCGTAACACGGAGTTCGTTATTCAAACCATGAAAAAAATAATTTTATTTGGCGAATGTACATCATTGTGTGATTCGGTGCCAGCTTGCATTGGATTCATTTGCATTTAACTGGTCGATAACCTGTGTTCTTGCATAAGACTTAGATTTTAAATTTTTAAAAAACCGTTTGTGAATATTTTTGGAAACACACTATCCGAAGCTTCGTTGGAAAAACGGATCAATATCAGTTGAACGGATCTGCACAGGTAAGCTTTACTTGCGAACCTAATCTAGCTGCGCGATTAGCAAAAGCCTTTTCATGTGAGTTCAGCAAGACAACCTAACTCGAATCAGCTTCAAAAAACTGGGAATCAATAAAAAGCTGCATAGGCCGTGTCGCACTTTCACTTTCGGTCCGAAGAAAGCTCGAACGAGCGACTGGTTCAAAGCGAAAGCTTCTCAGGTGACTGCTGTTTTGAATGAGAAACGGTCAGCATTATTGAGGTTCAAATGTATGCCAACAGATTAAAACTTACCAGTTATGATAGCAGCTAGAAATAAGGTCCAACAGACTGTAAGACGATATGCAAATGACTATTGGACAGAAATTAGCCTTAGTATCCAGAATACTGGATACTTGAAATTTTAAGGGTATGTATGATGGTACCAAGAGAGCCATTGGCCGAAACAAACTTAAAACGGCTACCATTGAGTCTGTTTCTGGTGACTCGATTGTGGACAAAACTCAGCAGATGGAAATATGGGTAAAGCACTTCTCCTCTCTCTACTCTAGAGACAGTACGGTTTTACCGCATGTACTTGAACATTTCGAGCGGTTGCCGACTATTGAATATCTAGATACTCCCCTACTCTTGATGATCTCAATAAGTCAATCGACCGATTAGCAAATGGGAACGCCCCTGGTGACGACGGACTTCCACTTAAGCTCATCAAATGCTGTAGTCCAGCATTATTATAACCACTTCACCATTTGCTTCTTTGCGAAGATCATCACGCTATTTAGGAGTAAAGGAGAGAGGCGACTGCAACAATTACAGACGAATTTCCCTTCTAAATATTGTAGGCAAATTGTCTGCTAAAGTCTTACAGATCCGGCAACAGGTTTTAGCTAATAGAATTTACTCCGAATCTCAATGTGGCTCCCGCAAGGGAAGATCAAACGTTAACATGAACTTCTTCCTGAGACTACTTCAAGAAAAGTTTCGGGAACAGCGTATGTCGATTAAGTCAGCAGGGAGGGTATTTTCAAAATGTTCGATTAGATAGGCTGCACCCCAAAGCTGCTCAAACTCGTTATTGCGTTTCACTCAGGCATGAAAGGCTCAGTCCGTTTTAACGGTTTTATTCTAGAATCCTTGGAATTTCACCGAAGCGTCAAACAAGGGTGTGTGCTGGCTCCCACGCTGTTCGGCATTTTCTTCGCTGTGCTTCTGAAGCACGCTTTCACGACGAGAACAGAAGGAATTTACCTACGCACGCGAAGTGATGGCAAGCTTTTCAACCTGAACCGGTTGGGAGCACAAAGCAAGGCACGAAGTGTGCTAATCCGTGACCTGCTTTTCGCCAACGATGCAGTTTTTATTGCTCACTCCCAAGAGCAACTCAAGTCAATAATCGACTGTTTTTCGTCGAAGTACAAAGAGTTTGTGCTAACAATCAGCATGAGCAAGACCGAAGTCCTTTGTCGAGGGACTACATCGCCGCCCATCATCACTGTTGGAAACTGTAAGCTTGAATCAGTACATCTTTACATATACCTCGGTTCAACCATTGCGGATAACCTCTCGCTAGACACGGAGATTATTAAGCGGATTGTCAGAGCAGCTGTCATTCTGTCCCGATTGAATTCCCGTGTTCAGAGAAATTGCGAGCTGACTGTAAAGGCAAAGATGATGGTATAAAGCGCGTGCGTACTAGATGGTTTACTGTACGTCAGTGAAACCTGAAATACTCACGTGAAACACGAACGGAAGCTGAATGCTTTCCATCTACGAAGCATCCGTCGTATCTTGAACATATCGTGAATGGACAGAGTGACTAACGCTGGAGTGCTTTCAAAAGCTGGTCTACAGAGAATGTTCATCCTATTGCGACAGCTCCGCCTGCGCTGGCTTGATCATGTCTACGGAATGGAAAATGGTCATATTTCGAAAGATTTATTCAATGGTGAGTTGCAATTAGGAAGTAAAGCATTAGGCAGGCCGCACTTGCGGTACAAAGACGTTTGCAAAAGAGATATGAAAGCTCTCGGCATTGACCCGGCGAGTTATGAAGAACTACTACTTGACATCTCACTTTGGAGGCATTGTGTAAAGCGTCTAAAAGCTGGAGAGGAGCAGATACAGCTCTTGACTGCTAAACGCAGTTCACGTCGCCAGAGTGCAACTGATGCTATACAACCGATTTCTGAATATCGTAGCCAACGATGCGTGAGAGATTGTTCCTCCTGAATCGGACTGTTTAGTCATTCGAAAAGCTATAGAATATGAACATTCATGCTAGATTGTTGTACATCCATGGTCGACATCAACCGAAGGAAGCCAAGAACAACTTAGGATATTTATTTGATTTTCGAATCAACCTTTAAATGGTTTATATTTTTTATTTGCTTCAATCTTTTCCATTTCATTCATGAATATATATTTGTTTAAATTATTGACGGCTTTTGCTTGACAAATGCAGTTTATTTGTGCCGTGACGATTTCTGTAATATTTCAAGACAGGATTAAGGGATGGATCACGCATAATCACAAAAGATAAAAAGAGGAGCAATCTACTGGAATATGTTAACAACCGATCTGGCAATCATATTCATGAATAACGAAGTTTGTAATTAGTAGGGTAATGCTGATTAACGGTAAATTTTTGTTTTTGACACAGAGGCTCCGTTAGATCAAATTTTTCAAGTTAGAATTTCATTCACTTGACGAGTCCAAAACTGGCTAAGAACAACAATGTTTATGGTTGGCGCTGAGATAGGTAAGATAAGCAGGAGAGAATAACATCATGTGAAGCATCGCCACTACAGGCTGTATGATCCTTTAATTGTTTTGTTCTAGTCAAAGTGTAAATGACATCCACTAACAAATTAAATTGATTGCCCAGTAGGTGTCACGCATTTTAATTTATGGGAAAAAAAATTGTGGAGTCAACACTCCCACTAAACTATTTTGAGCGAATTCCTTATCTTAAACGCCTCAGTGGGAATTCGTTCAATGTATGATTTTAACCTTGCCTGATTACTTCTAAGTTTTCAAGATCAACACTATGGCCTGTGTTCTGCAATGACTGAATCCCTTATCAGTGATTGATATTCACTGGAATTGTGTGGCTGCTTATCGATTCGCTTTTACTGTCATTTTAAGTTAGTTGTGAATTCTCTGAACGTTTGCGCGGTATATACTCCCAAGCAAGTCAGGCATTCGGTTTTAAAGACGCATTTCGGGGGCAGCCCTGTGTCTTCTCTCTGAAATGCCGGAATCAGGATCGGAGTATTCTCTCACTTTTATACGTTACTCGTATATTGCGTTATTCTAGAATTGACTCATTAACTCTAAAATTTCCTCAACGTTAGTTATTAGCATTTAGCTATACTCTTTCTGTTACCCGTAAGCAGTGCAAATATTTGTGTACGAAACAACCAAAATATATCAAACGTATCCGCAAACGAGTCAGAGCTCTAACATATCTTGACCGCACGTAAACTGGCTCACAAAAGCCCATAAATTACTCAGTTGGATTATGATTAACGCACGTTTTTATCTAGACATTACCATTGTAGAAAACATCCGAATGCGTGTTTATAGTGGATAACATTATTTGTCGTCTGGCGTATTAGCAGGAAGCAAAATGGCTGAAGTGGCACAATAGATTGTATTATAACGCAAATAATGATATACACGAAACACAATGCAATCCATTCGTCAACAGAGGCTAGTCAAATGAGTTTGAAATAAGTAAGAATATTGGGACACAAGGTCGATATAAATGATTTATATCGGTTATCCACAGCAATGTATGGAAAAATTTTGAGGCCGATACGAAAATCATATATTCGAACACGAACATAAGAAGTGATGTTAAGGCATGGGCAAAAAGTGTACAGTGAACGACTTCATGATGAGGTTTCAGACGTAACAAAATCTAGTTCTAATGCGATCAACAAAAATAATGGGGCTGACATCTGCAAAATCAGGCGTCTTGTTTTGCAGCGAATAAACAGTAACCTGCGTGACGTTGAGTGTGCGCAAGGATTAGGCAGCAGGCAAATATGCCAGCGGATGGCCAACACACCTCCCACGATCAAACTTATTAAGGGAATACAAAATATGATGGCGCGTAAATTGATTTTATTCTCGCCTGCCATTTCTAAAAAGTTCGGCAATCGCCATAGCCTGTGATGTCCTTAGTAAGCTTAGGTTTAACCATGTAAATAGTGAACTTGATTTAGAATAATTTTAGCACGGAAAATCTTGCCCTGAGCAATTTTCTGCGTCAAAAATGAAAACTTTTGCGTGTTTATTATGTAATTCTCAAACATAAATTAGTTCCAAACTTGGATACTGAATGTATACATTTAAATCATTTTCATTCAAATTCATCATATAAATCGCAACTCGTAATGAATGAATTGGTTGCTATTGTTTCAGTTTGACCGACAAACAAATTTGTTCAAATTTGAATTCAGCCCGAGACGATCGTAAATGACGTCAGCATCAAAGAAGTTTCAATTATACAGTGAAGTCCACGGAACACCACACTGTTTTATGATAATTTAGATCCAGGGTTCACATACATGTTGCAGAGAGTGATTCCATTTTATAGCAGGCGTGAGGTAGATATATTGCCGGCAATCGATAGACGAATTCGAGCTGTTGATCGCAATGATAAAAACTCAATTATGTTCCACATTCAACCTGTAGAATTCCAGTGGTTTGGAAGCAATCGATGTGTTTGACGGAAGAAATTTAAAATCTCCCCGGCTTATTTTCTATGAAACATTATTCTTCGCATTCTGTGCAAAACAATATGGTCGTTAATTTATCAACGTGAAACCCTTCTCATAAAGGAGATACTGCCGTACTTGGAAATTACTCCAGGAGTCAGTAAAATGAATTTATATGTGATCATGCAACATCATCCTGCCCTAAAACGGAATTTTATTCTATATATGTTTCATATCCATTTGGGGCCTGTAAAGTAACTTAACACACGAGAAAGATTTCTCTTTGATATTTTTTGATGGTACAAACGGTTTCAGGTATAATCGATTTAGAAAATTTGATGTACCAAACTTTACTCGTTCTATAGAGGTCATTTGTCTGTTAACATTGCGTGCGATTTACAGAGACTTGTTTGATCTCAAACACAGTGAGATTTCTGTGTGTGGTCCTGATAGAGTTTTATTGGATCGATATAAATAATGAACATATCTTTTGTAACAGAATGAAGAAAATGGTTTGTGATAGATAAATCGATCATAAAAGTTTGCAAACGATTAAAAGATTGGCGTACATTTGCAAACTATTATGATCATTTACTGTATGTTGATGGTTATAATCATGCAATCGGAAAATTGAACTCCGTTTTAATAGATGTTTTTGAGATTAAGGATCCAACCAGCACGCGCACGGAGCATAAATTGGCTGCCAGCAATTATGAAATATATAAATAAATACGATTGATGGAATTTTTATTCCACAAGCTAATAAAGATCCCCATGGCAAATATGTTATTTCCAAATGGTAAAATAATGACACCTAGTTTCTTATTACCTGAAGTCGTGACATAACAGGATTTCATTTCATAGGTAGCTGATTAATATTCAACAAAAATTCCAGAGTTTGATACCGAGAAGGTTAAAAAGAGGACGATGTGTGTAAGTTTCATGGAGGAACATCACCTATAGTATGGTTTTTTTAAACAGTTTTTAATGAATTATTTGAGTTTTTCAAATGGAAATACCATTGTTATTTGAGATCAGATCATCCAAAATGTTCAAAAATTAGGCCTTGAAGTTAACATGCAGTCAAGGTGAAATTGATGAGCTACGACAAATTATCCGTGTTTGCAGGCTTTCCCAGCAGAAACACATACACCTCGGTCGGTATATTGTAATCATCAATTACGGGTGGTTCGAAAGGGATCATTGGTTTTCGAATGGATGGTGAAATTCTTAACAAATTTCTTATTTTACAACCACTGTTGTACTTATTTGGCAAAATTTCTTTATAATTTGATAACCATTTGATTCACATGCACATGTCTCGAACCAATTGTCGGTATTTTCCGGTTTTTTTCTTTCTTCGGGGAACTCTTAGGAATAAATCATCTGCAAACGGGAAATATGCATCATCAATCCTAAGTTTCGTGAAACCTGCCTTTTAAAAAAGGGAGTTAAGTTTGTTGGTTCTCTTTATTGCAATCTACCAAATATTTTTAATTTGCCTTATGAAGTGTGCTAATAAAGACATTCACGTGCAAATCCAGCATACCTGATCAACCTGCTGCTTCTTTGATACATTGTGAAACAACTAACGAACTCTTGAAAGCAAACTTTCGAATTTCATAATCTTTCTTAGCAAATTATCATTGACTGTTTAATCGTCACTACTTTGAAACCTCGACCGTTTAAACCGGATATATGGATAACATACTTCTGGATAGCGCGGCAGGCTCCACGTGTGGATTAGCAGAGTCTCTTGGATGTATCGAATCACTCTTGAAAGATTGATGGGGAATTAGATTGTTGCAGTTGTTTATCTATTTGCGTTGAATCATTCGAACGTCGTAGGTTGTACGCAGTCAAGTGCATTTGCATTGTATTTTTACAGCGACTTGACGGAGTTGTAGCCAAACAATAAAGCTCTGGTTCAGGTTTAAGGATATCGTTCGTCACTGCTAAGTATGTATTTGGGAAGAATTAGTCGATACACTGCAGACTTTGTCGTTGGATGTAAACTGAAAGCAGAGTTATTTCGTTACATTTAATGTGACCTGCAGCGCGAGTTACCCAGACAGAATTTCGGATGTCCCAAACCAACCTAATTCACCAACGGAACAAAACGTTCACACTTCATCAATCCCCTGAACTGAGCGTCCAGTTCTCCTATCCATAAATTGGGAATGAGCAGAGCGTTGTTTTGTAAATTGACACCAGTCGTGTGTCAATGGGTCTCTCAATTGTAGAATCACATCAAACACACGACAACCTGTTATCGCCGAAAATTGGTGTACTCGAATAAAGCCATTTTTCTTCTTCTTCTTCTTAACTTCAATTGATCGTTTATCTGTACACGAATAATTAACAACAACATTACTTATTTTCATACATTGATAATAAATTCCAGAAATAATAAGGCATACACTTAAGGCAAGCTGAAGCACTGAGCAGTCCACGGAAAAAATAAATTCTGATAAATTGACAGCATTGTTAAGACGGATCAAAAATCAAGGTACGTACAATTGAATTTACTGTAAGATTAGTTTTATAATGGTTAATTGGAATATGATATATGTTCAATGTAAACATCACATCATTTCGAATGCTTCTATGAAAAGCGGGGGGAATGCTTATCTGCTGCATTCGTTTCTCATATGTTTTGTTTTCCAGTAACCACGAGCGAGGTTCTTTGCATGGTGGTTGAGTATTTCATAAGGCTACAATTGAACGTATGCTAGGATTGCGATGCGTGTTCAACGACTGGTGGAATTGTACGTTTCCAGTACGCTGAGCAAATTTCCAGGAGAAACGTTTCGAAAATTCATTCCTACATACCCAGATGCTACGATAATACTTCTAAATGACCAATTAATAAATGCTGCTGTTTAAGGTACCGTGTTCTCAACTCTCCCAACATTTCAGCATTAACAAGCTCATACGTTTTACCACAAATATATGCCCGATTACATGTTCGAAGTTTTATAACAACACATTTTCGTAATTTGAATGAACCAATTACTTAAAATTAAAATTTGCAGTCTTCATAACTCTCATCCACGTAAACAATACGCAGTTGATTTTATCTGATTTCGAAATTGTAGAATCGAATGTAAAATATTACATTTTAAGTATAACCTGCACAAATCATCAATCAGGAGCGGATGGCATCGAACAGGATGTGCTCAGGTTCTGTCACCGTCAGCTTTGTGAACCGATCTCCGGCGTGTTTAACTAATAGTTGCTTAAGGGAGTTGTACCTAAAGATTGGAAGTCCGGCGTGATATCACCTATCTTCAAAGGCAGTTGCCGATCTGACGCTTCAAATTAAATTCCCGTCAAACTTTTACTAGTTATTGCTAAGGTCATGGAACGTATAGTCTCTGAACAGAATGGTTGCACACTTTGAATCGTTTAATTTGTTTTCGCCAGCACAGCATGGATTTCGATCTCACCGAACCTATCTGATAAATCTTCTCATATCATTAGACGACTGAAAGAAAGAGTTCGATAGAAGTTCATGCATCCAAATCTGTTACCTAGACATTTCGAGAGCTTTTCACAGAGTCAATCATCATCTGCTTTTCCAAAAACTGATGCGTTCAGGAATATGTTAACCACTTCTCTCATGGGTGTGTGACTATTTGTCAGATCAAGACACCAGAGTTAAAGTCAACAGAGTGCTATCACAAACGAGTGGAGTCACACAAATATCTGTGTTAGGTCCGCGTCTCTTTCAGTTATACATAAACGATTAACCTCACTTAATATCTTCTAAAACGGTTCTGTTCGCGAATAATATAAAAATTTGGACGCCGATTAGTTCTGCAGAGGATTGTGAGAAACTAAAAAAATGGATTTGAACAGGGTGTCGGATAGGGTGACCATGAATGACATGTCATTCAACATACAAAAATGTAAGATGCTCCATCTTGAAAAGAATGTTCCTTGGACATATCGATTGGAGACAGTTGCACACTGGCAGTATATATATTGACAGACCAACAGATTGTTAGGTATGGTTCGAATAATATTCGGGAGATTCTCCCTGGTAACGTCACCAAGGTTACTGAATGTCTACCTTTGTTCTACGACGGAGTATGCGGTCGAGGTCTGTGGTCCTTGGCTGCAAAAAGATATTGATTTCTTCGATAAAATCTATCATAGAGCAACAAAGTGTGCGATGGTTCTTCGCAATGTTCCGTATACCGGAAGACTCGGTCTATGTGACGTTAGCCGAAGGAGGATACGACGCGATATCATTCTGACCTTTAGAATTATGTCTACCAAAGGACATCCACTAAAACACTTGCTTGATGTATGTGATGGAAAAGTGACACGCGGAAATGCCTTATCCCTTTACGTTCCACGTTTCCGTATTGATTGTCGGCGACATTTTTTCGCAGTAAGAGCAATATTTCTTCGAAATTCCCTACCCCACATCAGGTGGACTCTCCTTGCTTGACGATTTTTCAAGCGAAATTAAACTTGCACTAGCAAACGAACATCATTCGTGAGCCTTAAATTTGATATTCTATATTGCCTTTATACTTTTGTAATTTCCATGTTTTATTCATACCGTAATCCTGTGGTGTTGTAAAGTATTAACTTATTTAACCATAATTCCTTGAATTTTGAATCTTGACTTGAGCTACTGTCTACCGTTTCATCGATCCCGATTAAGATTTTATGAACTGTCATCTAGACTGGCAGATTTGAGTAGCTTTGTATGCCCGACCATTTTATGGAGAGACAGCAACATCTGTTGTTTTCGCCAAACCGAACAGATCTCCGTCTCAGGTATCCACATTGGATACTGTTCAAGCTCAAACCGATTAGATGTGATGGGCGTTGTTGTGTAAGTGAGGTTTGTAGAAGACATTGTTAATATTAGAGACTATTCATCCGTGCCAAGCACATTAATCTATTCACAAGGGTGATCACGACGGTCCATAAATGAAGAACAGGACTCGAGTTTCGCTCTTATTTGAGCTGATCAGCAGTGCATATCCTCCTCTTCATCACCATTGTAGTCCCACGACTTAACGACCTGAGCAACCGTCCACCCTTTGACCGATAGTAATTAATCGCTTATGGAATGTTCTAGAGACTGGCACATTTGAGTAGCTTTGTTTGCCCGGATACTTCAGAAGGAGACAGCAAAAAAACCGAACAAATCTCCTGGAAAGTCTTCCTATCGGATGCATTATAAGATATCAATAATTATATCTGATTGGCATTGTTGTTTGAGTGAGGTTTAAAGAATAAGTTATTTATATATTTGTGACTTCTGCTGCGTGCCAAGCCCATCAAAATGTTCACAAATTTCATCAGGACGGTACATAATGGATGCTCTGGACTCGAATTTTGCTATAATTTCAGCTCATCTGCTTTCCTCTCAAGGCACATTGAGCGACTTGATACGGAACCAACTTTCGGGTTCTAAATGTCAGCGTGGTGTTATCTTTCTCGAATGCTTTCCATCATTTGAGAGTAGTAGCACTGCTGAATTTACTCAATGCAGTAAGTCATTTATATTTATTTAAAACTAGAGCGGTCGAAGGTCCGATTATTATGGCGCACCGCAGCAAACTGGACTTTATTCTGATAGATCCGTTTCGATTTGTCTATGACGATAACAGTAATTGTAAGGAAATCATTTCAGCGATGATGTGATTATTAGTTGGATACACGGTTCAACAGATTAGATCAATAGGATCGAGTTTTTGATAAATGGATGTTGTATTTATAGTAGGTGCAATTTTACTAATATGATTTTGAAGCACGAAATTATTAATAATAGGATCAAATTCATTCAATTTTGTCGGTAACAAAAGGAAATCGCAGGTTTTGTCGTAAATATAATGCTTTTGGCCTATACATTCGGCTGTGGATACCTGGTCTGCAACCAAGTGAATGAAGACACTGTGTAACACCTGAATCATATAAATGGATTTCTTTATCACTCACAGCAGCTATAGGCAAACCTTAACGTGCTGAAAACCATTTTAACGCAAGCATTGTGAAATCAGAATCGGGGAATACTTCTGACCATTTCGAATGAGTCAATTTTGATGGCTGACGGGATAATTTGTGTTTACAGGAATGGCACAAAAAGCAGTTGTTCGGATATCAATATCGAAACCAGGTCACCAGTATAATTGACTGATAAATGATTTGTTGTTTTTTCAATGGCCGAGTCCATAATTCAAATCATCAAGAATGTGTTTGCGAAGTGATGGAAGGATAAAAATTCGATTATTCTTACACAACCGGCCTTAAGGTGTCATCACGACGCTGATCGTAAGCTGTATATTTTTCTTTGATGTGTATAACGAACCTCGTTTAACTGTAGCCATTATCGGACCAAGATATTTCTTTGTTTTAAATCTTAAATATGAACGAGATACACACGTTATTTGAACTAACAAGCAGTCTTCACTGTCAGTTTTTTCATATGTCAATGCATTGCGGATAAGTAATCTACATGCGGAATTTGTTCTGCATGGCGTTGTTTAATGGTGCAATGATATGCACGAAGAGCTATGCCAAATTTTTAAACATTTCTGCAGTAGATTTTGAAAATGAAATCGTCGGATAGTAAATAAGTGTCAGTGATTCTATAATTGTTACTATAGTGTATTCATGACGAAATAAATATATTTATAAGTACATGACAGCCAAATATAAACAGGAAACGCTTCTGAATGAGTGGGTGCAAACATGTTATTTCTGCTTTACTCAGTTGACGTGAAATACACAATAACGAAAGACCATTTTCCCATAAAACAACACCAATTCCATGATAAGAAACATGTCTGTTAATAAAACAGAACTCAACTCTGGTGTAAATGGGTTAATTAGAGCACCGGATTGCAGTATGGGTAAACGATCCACTTGAATGTTGTTGCATTCAGTAATGTAAACAATGAATCAGAAACTGTTGAAAAATGTGGGATGAATGTAGAATAATTCTGTAACACTCCTATTACGGAAGGACTATCATTATAATCTCATCGATCAATCACAAGTGCCCACTTATTACCATGTGCTGAGCGATACATAGCCGGATTCAGATGGGTCAGTTTATGCATTTAAAACCTGCACGCAACCACCCTCATCCACTGTCTGCTTCGAGGCACCCATTGTCTGCAGTTAGTTTGTCAAGCAAGAACTAGACTTCCGAAATCCATGTTTCTTTCTGTACAACAAGTTTCGGGTTTTTTGATGACTCACAATACTTTCGTACACAATTCGCTTCATAACTTTGGGATCGCTGAACGGAGTGTATTAGGTCGGTAATTCACTCGGTCAGAACGAGTTTTACCTTTGTGGATTTGTGTTATGATTTCTCTCCTCCAGTAAATCGGTACAACACCTTTCCTCAAAGAGTGATTGAATTAATCAAAAAGTGGCTCACACAATTGATTGCTGAAGAACTTTAGGATTGCAAGTGTGATTCCGTTAGCTCCCCGGGAATTGTTGATATTCAACCTGCGTAAGTGAAGCTTACAATATTTCAGAATTGAGGCATATATTGCATATAGTCTCCAGCACAATTAATGCTGAGTATTCCGATGGTGTAACGTATCCTTCGAGGTGGAAATTGATGAATAAAATCTTAGAAGAAGAAGAAGAAGAAAACTTTATTCGTTAAAACGAATTTTCAGTTAATCAAAATAGATTAAACACAGAATTTCAACACGAATAAGAGGGACGTCAAACTTTGATGGAAAAATTTGAGATTGCCAGTCACATTCAAAATCAAAAACAGTTTCGGTTACGTCTGCAGGCATTAGGCTTTGTGATTGTGATGGATTTTCGTGAAAAGTCATGCTGCACGATTTTTAAACCCCCATATATGAGTTTTCTCTCGCAATTTTCTGACCGGCGCAGCAAATTCCCCATCCTTCAAAATAAAAATATTTCGCAGCATTTAAAGCGTGCGGGGCATCAAACGTCCTTTGTTTACATGTTCGCGACATGTTAAAACGTTTCAAACGTTTCAAAAACAAAAGGTTCCGTGTTGAATGAAAAAATAAAAATGCATGAAAACATTAATTTTGAGCACGGCCGATTCAAAGACCCCGCCCCAAAAATTGCGATATCGTTAGTGGTTTCCAGCACAGTATTAGTTGTTCGTTATCAGTAATGACCGGAAAACATCCGGTTTCAACTTTTTAGTGTTGTTGACGGTTCAGTTAAGCTGTTTGGGATTTCCTTGCATTCCTAATGCCGTTGAAGCTGAATAAATTTTTTATCCTCCCAGATGAGATTTGTGACTTGATAACGAAATTCGCGAAATATTTCTCATGTCTATTCACTAATTGAGACCTTGTGAACTGACCATGACAAATTTCGCATTGTTAACATTTTATTAGTGCGGGTGCGAATTCTGGAGTGAGTTCTGTGCTATTATGTTTCGGGACAAATTTGAAATTCAGGTTTTTCATGTTGGTGAAGTATCCGTTAGGTTTGTGCAATGCGTGTTCGGATAACTGAAATTTATATTATGTTTATCGAAAGCCTTAATTATTTCCATCAAACCAATGTAATACACTTTTGTGTTCTCTGCTTTATCATTCTACTGGCGTTGAACACCAGTTGAAATAGCAGAACCAGCAGGTCTCTTCGACTCAGCGATGGGTTATACTGATTATGTTTAACTGCAGCAGCTTCATAGTTTATGACTTTGTCTAGAGCCGATGTATGTTTCAAATTTCGTTGTCGTGCATAATCGAAAACATGATTATACAGTCGAACTGTAAGCGAAATATGTATTCTGGTGATCAGGGTGGATGATATACTTTGTTATCTATTTGAGGCAGATTGCGAATTGCGCTGTTTTCCGACGTACTGCATTGCTTTCGAGAGTTTTTCGTTATGCGCATCCCATGATGAATGTGAACGCTAAACCAAACCAACGTTTGAACCGTCCCAATATTCGCGCTTCAATTTACAGCATATACCTTCTTCCAGATCGAGATCAGTGTCTGAAACTACCGTACTGTATAAATTTTCGTGGTGATGAACAGCTACTCCACCACCAAGCGGTCTCTCCGAAACAGGGTCATAATTTAAATAGATAGATCGCAATCGCTAATGTGAAGTTGGAACAACGTATCAGATATTAATTATGACGTCGTGTGAGTGCTGATTACAAAGATCCTCCGTTTCAACTATTGATTTTATCAGAAATTGTGCGTTTGTATATAGGTAAGTGATTGTCGTTTCCATATACAGTGATAGAGCTGAAAGCTGGTCTATTTGTCAAAACCTGTCCTGTTTAGGTCTATCTATAGTTCCAGGGATATTCAGTGATGATGCTCACACCCCTCACTCCCTCTGTTTGCGCCAAAAAGAAGAAGAGAAACAAAAGAATGTACTGTATTTTTCGGACTATACGGCTCATCGGATTATAAGACGCAGTATCCGTGAACGATCTGTTTTCATATATAAGACGCACCGGTTTATAAGGCGCATAAAGCGAAACAAAAATAATCGGATAGGTCAGACTTCATTCAAATCATGAACAATAACTGTCAATATTACATAAAAAATTAAACTTACTTTTTCAATCATTCCTTTTCTACGAATTCATTAAATTACTTGTATTCGGTGTCAGAATCCAACAGTTGGGCGATGGGGCGTCATCAAGCACGCACGGTTCCCTCTCGTCGTCATCCGATTCAGTTTGATTGCTGTTGCTTTGCTGTTCGTCAATGATTCCAGCCTTAGTGAAATTTCGGATAACGGTAGAGACTGATACTTTAGCCGAGGCGTCAGCGATCCATTGGCAGATAGTGGCGTAACTTGCCCGGCTTTGCTCACCTGTCTTGATAAATGTGTGATCACCTTCTGTCATCCATTGCTCCCATGCAGCTTGCAATTTAGCCTTGAACGCCCTATTGACTCCATTATCTAGCGGTTGGAGTTCTTTGGTCAATCCTCCAGGAATGATGGCCATCTCCGAATTGGTTTTCTTCACTTGACTTTTGACAGTTTTAGTAAAATGAGCGCGCATAGAGTCGTCGATCAACGAGGCCGTAGAAATGTGGAAAAAGCCATCCGTCCTCCTGGCGTAAAATTCTCTCAACCACTTGCTCATTTTCTCCTCGTCCATTCAGATTTTTGGATTGACCTTAGCAATGAAGCGTTTCTTTTGGCAACGTATTCTTCTCAAAAATGACCAGGAGTGTTAGTTTCTGACCATTAGCCTGGTAACAAATAACGACAGTGAGGTATGATTTCTCATTCCCTGTGGTGCGTATAGGTACAGTAGACATCACTGTTTTTTCTACGGTGGATGTCAAAGGTGAGAGGGACATAATCCATGTTTGTGATGTGGTTAGAATGGATCTTCTATTCGATGATCTTGTCGTTACAGTAAGTGCGAAAGTTAGCAATCCTTTCATTATAATCCTTTGGCAGTTGCTGGAACGTGGTAGTTCTCGTGCGGATGGAGAGATGACACCTTTTCACAAACGGAAGCACCAAGAAATACCTCCTTGAAATTCGTCCATCTTCTTATCATGTTGCCTTTAGTCGAATGGAGATTGTAGAGACACTTCTACCTGCTCTTCTCTGTACAGCATAGAAAGTCGACTCCACGAGGATAAAGACCATCAGTGATTATTCTCCTACAATCAAAGGGAGTGACATCGTCACTTACCAAAGTAGTATTAAAACATTCTGACAGATTTTGCAGCGCAGTGCAACACTGCATACATAAGGCTCACTGCCTATTTTTCGTACAAATAAGTGTTTTTATGTGCGCCTTATTGTCCGAAAAATACGGACACTATCATATGGTTATTATTATGTATAGTGTTATGGTTTGGGAACGAGCAATTGCTAGAATAAGTCTTGTTTTTATATTACCGATAGGTAAATTTTATATTTTAGTGTAATTGTTTGGGACGCGGATACGGCCATGGTTACGGTTCTGAAATAACGAAATCAAAAAAGGGAGTATGTTTCTGTTTGAAATCTATATGGCACATATTTTGAACGATCCATACGTTTCTGTACCTTACCTTACAATACATCCTTTGGACACAAAATGAAATTGCAAAACGAAATTTTGCACCTTCAGTTGCTTCGAAAATTACAGGCTACCCATGTTGCAATAAAAGCGTCTTCAGCGTTCCGTATGGAATGGAAATGGGCTAATCCGGATATTCCAATTTTATTATTACCGTATATGCAGATTTTCTGGTTTTATTCAGAAAATAAACAGACTTTTTATAATTGTGTGCTTTCGGCCGTGTCATACACCAAATTTGGAATCTTTCGAAATAGTCTTCAATTTCTCGAGCGTTTGCATTCATTTCGAGAGGTTCCAGAAGTAAATTTGCCATGAAGAATTGTTGTTCGCGACGCCAAATGTGGTAAGTTGTATTATATTGAATTAAATGGAATAACCAACTCAGGAATAGCAGTTAGAATTTACCACACTCTCTCTAATCACACAGTATGTATTCACTAATGTGGGATTGACAACGAGAACTTGAATAACAGTATCATTGATTATTATTGGATGAACGATGATGAATAAATAGGTGTTATTGATCGGTAATCGAACAGTCACCACAAAGCCCCAGGCGCTGAGCTCTACGCCAGTCGATCCATACCTTTTAGTCAGTATTTGCTGCTTCCCTTGTTATTTTATGTAGTGGCAGAATGGAGTATCCTCTCCATTGATGCATTGTGATTTACGTCACGGGGGTTCAATTTAAAGAACAAGCTGTTGCCCATGCAGCAAGTGCTCCCTCTCCACGAAAGACTGGTATAAACGGAACAGATAGGTTGATAATTTTGGACAACGGTGCCGTCGCATGAGCTGGCAGGACAAAGCTGAATAAACTTCGAACTGCCTAACAGGACTACGGCTCCAGATTTTTCCTTGAGGTAGACTCCTGAAGCCATTTCCATGATTACATGTAGCCACAAGGCAGTGGAGGTTTCAGATAATGGTTTTCCTTCCCCTAAGTGGATCGCTTTCATAGACTTACGAGCTCCACCTGCCGGAAGCTAGATGATTGTTAGGCGCCAGTCAGCCGCCTCCGCACTTTCTCCTGACAGTAGAAGCAATTCCGCCGGGTCACAGATGACCAAACTTGCAGGCCAGTAGATAGTTTTTTCTGTCTGAGGCTATATGAGACCTGTGCCATTGGAAAATTTTTAGAATTGAGAGCTTACTCTCTACTAATCAACATTCAAAAATAATAATTTTACAAATTGGTATACCATTAGAATTCACATACTCTCTGGCATTTCAGTAACATCCACGGGGAACGATAGAGAATTACGTGCGTGTGTGGATTAGTACCAACTTATAGTTATGACGTCAGTGTTCTTTGGGATACAAAAAGTCCTGCTCTACATCAGCATTGGTTAGAATGATCTTTAGAATTTTCACACAGCCGGTACTCCAACGAATAAGTAACACTTATATCAGGTTAGCCATTGATTAAACTATTTAAGAATGTTCCCAGAGGAAGAACTTGGCATGGCTTTGCTGCAACGCGTATATCACCGCGAAAAATATATTTTAAGTTGGGTTACCTAAATTGCTTCACGTCATCTCGATTTGTATATGAATTGTTTTTTTGTATTTTTTGAATCAATTATTTATGCTTCCTGATGGTTCACAATTGGGAATAAAAGATACATTCAAGAGCAAACATTTCAGGCAAAAAATGCTGAACATCAATGTCAACCAATTTGGGTTTTTTTAAGCCTTGACTTCCCAGTCCATTTGGCGCAGCGAAATGTAGGCTAATGAAGCTTCGATTTTGCACAAACCAGTGAATAATTGGTGTCGCAGTCTGCGAATTTATATGATTTGGAAAGGAAAACGCATCTTATTTTGGTGAGTCTAAAAGGAATGAGAATGATAATGAAAATGATTTTACAGAGGATGTCTCCAAGAGAATTTATGCTGTGACATAGTACTGGAAAATGAGATATAACAAAAGGATTGAACTGTGTTCATAGTTCTGAAAGGTGTTGTTCATAAAAGTTTCTTCTATTTAATACAAAGTTCTCTCAAAATGTTGAGCTCGAATCTTTATTTTCAAGAAAAATATGGCATTGAAATCATAAAATTACACAACATGGTTTTTCATAGGCATGCTTTTGATGACTGCTGTTAGCAGTTGATAAAAACGAATCTCATCAGGCCCCTCTTCATGAAAAATATGTTTTTACAACTTAACAACAGTGGCATAGAAGCGCAACTGGTTTACCACTCTTCCAGTTTTTCAAGCGCATGCGGATCCTGATCCTACTGTCCCTGTCAAACCTGCCGTGGGCTTTGTCATGAAGATGCATGCAAATGAGCTTATATATTCATGGTCATGGGTTTTAAACCCAGTCTACATGAGTGGGGGCTCTTGTGATTAAACAGGTTAGTCGTGTCAACCTCACCCAAACAGCTGCATACAAACGCAACTTATTTAAAATTCTGTTTCACGTTTTTCTTTCGAAAAATGTTTTTTTAATGAATATACTTACCAAACGTTTGTTTTACAAAGAAATTACATAAAATGCAAAACAGTAATACATTTTATATTAACAAACAGCACACCATATTTCAAATAAATACCTTTCTGAGATACAAAATTAAAAGTACAATCATTAATTTCCCATGCCGTTAGCCACCTTAATTAATTAACATGAGTTTTTACACAGTCTAATTACAACTGATTTATCTGTAAGGATCTATGACCAAATTGCAAACAAATATCCACGACTTTGAAGCATATTCCAGTAGTAGCCGAAAAATAAAAGTGAATGTTTAGACGTTCACAATGAAAAAGACCGTGAACCAAATTCGCATAGGATTTATACAAAGTCTGTCCTGCAACTGAATTATCAACGACGGTTTTAAAGTTTATTGGTTTATCACCATGTGAATATACATCAATCATTTTCAGGCTTTGCCTAACATAGGAAAACTGGTTTCAACCCTCCAATCACATGACTGGCTCATTCGATTATCACCCTTCCAAACCTGAATCAGTATTTATTAATCCACCAAATTTTTGAGACATGCGGAACGAAGTTTTGTACAAGGGACAACTAGACATCAATGTATAAAATGGTTTTCTATCAATGCTTACCACGCTTCGAAATTTCCGTTGAAATCGGGATTAGTTTTACCGTCAATCTTGGACACAATACATACAACAGATCCTACCGCTGTTGAGTATATGTTCTATAAAACACCGAAGCAATCACATTGTCCTAGAATTCAAGAAACATTTCAGAGCTAGACGCAACATTAGCGAAACAAAATACCTCAGAATGGTGAACCACTTGGATCTCTGTGCCCGATTGTAATTCCCTGCATTTGCACAACTTTATTACTCCAATATGGATTGTCATTGGCTTATTCAAAAACAGAACGAGCAATAAATACTAAACGAACATTTAATATTTGTTCTGAAGAATGCTTCTTAACATAAAGTTGAATTACTAAAAAGACCAAAATTTGGATGAGAGAAAGTGAAAGGGTTTCAGATTTTCATAAGTACAAAACACAGCGGATTTGTAGACGAAATTTGCGCGATGGCGAAATAAATTTATCCGCCTAATTCAAGATGATAAACAAGCTTTGTAAGCGCATTTGGTTTCTCAAGTAATTCTCAATTCGAAGCTCCTATATCGACTCGAAAATGATGGAACGAATATTAGACCAGGTGAAAACATTTCGTTTGGTTTCTTTAAAGCGCTCAATGAGACCGCTAATTAGTTTGCGGATTCGTATCCCTGAGTTTTCTGGCCAAAATCAATGGAAACCTTTAAGGAATCCATCGTTCAATTTGATGGCAGATTCTGAGTGAAGTATTGATTACTCCGAAGGTGGTCTCACAAATCTTACGAAAGTTTAATGTCAAGTTATCTTCGGGACCTTATAAGTTAATTTAAATGCTGCTCAAAGCTTGTCATACACAAATGTTTAAACCGCCCTTTCTCATGTTTATAAAGTTGCTCCAAGCTGGTGTTGTTCCAGAAGAAAGTAAACTGGGACTAATCACACCCATTTACAAAGAAGGTTAGCGCTATGATCGCAAAAAGTACAGACCAGTAACACTGAGTTTGTTGATATCAAATGTTTTAGAGCGAAAAATAGCTGCCCAATACGCACAAATCGTTCTATCTAACGAGTTTTCAGATTAACTTGAACGATTTGACGAGATTTGTAGAAGCAGGAGGAATTATTCATGTTTACTATCTTGCCACTTTGAAGCATTCGCCAGATTCGATCATAACATACTCTTGAATATGCAGTGGATACTAAGTATGGTTGGAAAATTATAACAATGGATTCGTGATTAAATTAGCAACAGATAGGTCTGAGTTCATATGGAAGACCTAAATAAAAGTAAATCGATGTTACTAGTGCCGATGCGCAAGCATGGTTGATGGAATCATAAAGTTTCCTGATTTCCCAGAAAAATTATCGAAAATAAACGACAGTATGATGACTTTTTTTCTGATGATATGAAAACATAAAGGTAAGGATTGTATTTTTTCTGAGAAAGGACATGAATGCTTCGTGCTGCTGGTCATCAGAAAACATCCTGCCTATGGTAACGCAAAAGTTCTAGATCATGCAGATCGGTCGCGATCCCGAATTTTTCTAACCACACAAGCTCGAAAACCAAATCATGGGGTAAGCAGCGGAAGAATAGGACCTGGGTGTCTGTATATGCCGTTGTTCGTAAAGTGGTCTACATTGCATAGCCGTTTTTAAACGCGCGTCTTGGCAGCAGGTATGTTAAGGAGCAAAATTGGACGTTTTAGCATCGATTGTATTCCTCACTTGATGAACAATTATACAGATCAGGTTTTAGACTAAGCTGCCAAAGCCGGGAAACCATGGCTGTAGAACACGATTCAACTTCTGGATCGCTTATATAACAGATATTCTGAACTCTCTAGTGGTTTTGAAAATACGTCATACATCATAACATTCAGAAAACTGAGTACGTGGAAGCTTGCACAATAGTCTTACTAATTTTCTAAACACTTGATAAATTCAAACTATTAGCTTCATCCGTACTCTTGTTTGAAAGTTGGAAATACAACACAGGTATTTTTCAGTCTGTGTGTGTTTCTTTTGATTGGAATTCCATACATGTCGATTTAGCTAATCCTAATTTTGCTCGCATCTAATAAAGAATTTTCCCAGCCATGGTGTTTGTTTGTCACGCAAAACTATTTTAAATCCATGTTGATCTTCAGCTATCAGGTTATTGCACTCAAAGTAATTCTGCGAAGCATAACCTTTGGTGGATTCCGTTACCTTAAAAAGAACTAAATTAAAGCAATCTGAAGATTGTTGAAGGATTTTACTATTTTTCAACATGTAGATGCGACCAATCAGGGCAGTTTTCGGATTTTATTCGCGAAACTCTTTCGAACTTTATCTTGAGCTGATCAGAATTTGATTTTCTAATTCGGCGAACAGGTTATTCATGTCGTTTTAGTTGTAGGTTTCAAGATTCGAAATTCAATAATTTGTGGTATAAAATGCTTCTTGCTCTGCAACACCATAGAATATTAGTATAAGTAGAACAGAAATATACAAAAAATGTGTCCCTTGGAAGATCGACGATTTCGTAAAGTATTGTCTCGCTATGGTGGAAAAATATTCGTTAGGATGTCGCGTCCTTTCTGAATGACTCATATGATCCGATGTTACAATCGGGTATCAAAATGTGTAGCTCGTAGGCAGTAACGCAGAGTTACTAAAACTGATATAAATTCGAGCGATTCTGTTTAGATGTGACCAATGGTGTCATAGAAAAACATACGATCACACAACACGTTTAATTCCAAGGAAACATAAGGGATATCAGAAACGTTTTTTCCATATCCATTTGATGATGGTAAAATATCCATCGGCGAATTCAGAGACGTATTGGTGGGGTACGCTTTTCATACCGTATGATAAAGAGGCATACAAAGCAATCAGTAGAATCTAAACCTAGGTTTCTCTAGTGCATCATAATGACAATATACGTTTATCACGCGTCACGAATAGCATCTACAGGATCCATATTATCGTTTTCACAGGTGTTTACATGAATAAATCTATAAAAAAACTGTGTGACATGATGGTGATCGGGGTCTGAATGTTTCATTTTGATACACATTCCAAATTGTTACACAGAATCCACCGGCAACGAGCAGTGACGTCAACGGGAACGCTGTTGCAAAATGAAGGTGAATAGACAGCAACATTAGTTGTTTAAATTAATTCTCTGAGTCGAATGAGGCAAGCCATATTCAAGATTCAAGATTTATGGTTCAAAAAGCAATTAACTTTTCAATAACCATAGATTATAACTATAGTTGATAATGTATATATGTATATGCATTTCTAACTATAGTTCAACACTACGGTTTTTATAATTTTAATTGGATTAGCTCTCATATGATCGTCAAGTTTCCGTTCAAATATAGATAAACTGTTTGTGCTTATAAAAGCGGGAGTCAAGGATTCGAAGCAAAACAAACACTCACGGAATAAAATTACCTGCGGTAGTTCTCCATGGGATGTTGTATTTCCAACCCGCAACCATGACGACGGCAGTTGCTGCGATTTCGAAAGGCGAATAATATATCCAGGGTGTGGAAACATTATTAAGTATTTTGTACGCTAGGATGCGATCGCCTTACACTCTCCTTTGTACAAGTTTACTCAGCTCCATGGTGTCCATGTTGTGCTGGATAGTCTAGAAACGTGTGTATATGTGTTCATAACGAGAAATAAACACTCCGGGTTAAAACCTACAAAAATCCGCCGTAACATAAAAATCCGCCGTAACATAAAATTCCGCCGAGATACGCTTTTCTGAACGGCCTCATATTGCAGTTCATTTTTTAACTACCGCAAATCCAGACACACAGGTCGTTTTCTTCCGCGGTGTAATCCAGGATTTTGTGGCAAACTTGTTTGGATATGAAAAGCCAAGGTTACGACCGATGTTAATGATCTTAGACTTTCGTATATTCAGTGGCAGTCTATTTTCGGATTAACAGTTGTACATAACATTCAATTCATTTTGTAGCAAATTACAATCATTAGCATTTCTGATTCGCCTCCACACATATCTTCGACAGAAATCCGAACCATCTTACTATCATTTGTTATTTGCAAATCGTTCATATTCAATATGAACAGTATTCGTCCAAGCAATGAGCCTGTAAGATGAACATTAGAATTTATTTTACTGACATCTAATTGTATAAATCTAATGGTATTTTTGTATAATTTTACCATTTTGTTTTACCGAAATACTCGACATTGTTCTTCATCAAGCTTATTTTTGTGTAACTTTATTTTGCCGTTTCCGCGCTATTTGAATTTGTGATCACTCGTTGTCATTGATACTGTTGAATATTCGTTTATTTGGATTCAGTACGAAGCCGAATAATTGAGGTTAGCTATTTTTATTGTATATTTGTTTGCGTCAATAATTCCGTACGCATCTCACGTATTGTTTTGCCAATATGTTGGTGGGCTTGGACGCGTAACAAAAAAATTGGATAGACACATTGGTGTTTATATTGTGACTGAATTTTTTGAAGTTATACTCGATTTTCTCCGGACCGTTTTGGCGGTTAGAGTGCTCAATTGGCTTCGTTGGAGCATATGTGAAAAATGAAAAAGGAATCGTCAAAGAAAACGACTGAACATGCCTAAAAGGATGCTTTGGACTTGCAAGTCGGTTATTTGTCATCCTCTGGTTCGGTACTTCGTTCTGACTCCGTGATCAACAACTGTCTGAGGAAAAAATAACGGCCGTTCAAATCGTCGAAAGGTCTTGTCGTTTGAAAGATGTGCATTCTGAAGTGTGTTTACCTTGTATTCCCATAGTCTCGCAGCAACCGTGAACAAGTCATGTCGCATTTACAGAGTCTGCGTTGTATGTTTCTGCGAAATCCTGGGTTGCTTCAAAGGTATGCAAATGTGATGAAACACAATTTTATCTTCGGATAAGCAACTGCCGTTCCGGATCATCAAATGTCGACAAACTTTCGACGTCGATGGTATCTTCCTCATCACGCAGATATTAACTCTAATAAACCTGGTATTTTAAGGGTTGCACATGATTGTGCCGCCATGTTCGGAGGTGTATCACCAAATGATTTTTTATACCAAGGTCCATATTCACCGCATGGATTAGTTTTTCATACTTCTGCAATTCGTAAAATAAGTGATTGCGCTCTCTGCCGATATTGAAGAAATGTTTATTCAAGTATCTGTGCCTGCTATTTTTGCCTTTCACTACCTACTGTGCAGTCGCATTTTTATTGCTCTGACACTTCTGCTCATATCTTCGCCGAATCTGCTTGGATTTCTCTCATTCCAAGAATTTTGTGCTACTTTCGATCATACCTATCGGAATTTATTTGTTTTGCTCTTGTCAACGGATTAGCAGCAAAGTTATCATATCGGCGTAAATTTCACAGTTTGCTCACGCGCGCAAACTTTTTTCAATCGCTAACTATTCTACGGTTTTTGCTATCATTGCAAGGATCACGTCGAGCTACGAATTTTGATACTTATTTCTGTGTTCTAGCTTGTGTAGTTAACGAGTTATATTGGATTATTTGCAACATGACGAAATCACGTGTTTCAAAACAGCCACCTCGACCCGTCGAACAAAAACCCGTCACACAGCCGAACAACCCAATTCAGGCTACTAACATGTTTCACCGCATCACGAGAACCAACATACGGACTGAAAAATCGATCGATCAAACAGCGACATCGGACCAACTTGACCTCATTGCTAAGGGCCTGGATCCGGCGAACGCAACAATGGTCACGGCCGGCCCAGCTGATGGGGCGAATCCCGACACGCAAAATTGTCCCGAAGTCACGTGCAAAGCATGCGAACAACCGGTGAGTCCCATGGCTCGTAAAGTAATAACGTGTTTTCTGTGTATGGGTAAAATCCATGGTAAATGCGATCGTACTTTAGCCCCTGACTCGATAGCATTATTGAATAATGAAATGGTTCCAGGTGCATGCTATGTCTGTGTTCGTTGCAGAGCTAAACCATTGCACTATAACGATACTTTTGGATCCAAAATAGAAAATAGAATGGCCGGTTTGGAGTTGGGCCTTCGACGTGTGGAAAAAATGTTGGTAAATCATGTGAGTACGCAAGTGATCACTGATGTAAACCATCATATCAATACATCGATTTCGGAACCACCATTGAAGGAATCTAAGACTAAGGCTATTCGTGTGCCAAAAAAGCAAAAAAGCAGGGTTATTCCCGTTTTGGAATCAGCTAAAACGACCACAGAAGTAGGAAATTCTTACCGAGATATGCTGTTACGGTCGACCTCAGCTGTACACCCCAAAACTGCTGTACACGACTCACAAAGTCAAGCCACAAAGGTTTTTAATTCTAAAACGCCTGACTTTCCGATACGAAAAAAGAACACCCCATACAGGCTGAACGTTATATGTACGAATGTCAGCGAGTCCCAAGAAAGCCTGTTTGATAGCAAACAGAAACATGATGTCGATAAATGGTCTGAACTTTGTCACCTAATGAAAATTGAACATGTACACGCAGAAAAGGTGACTCGTCTAACCCGCCATTCATCTTCATCTCATATTGGTCAACCTCGCTTGCTCAAGGTAACACTAAAATGCGAGGCTGATATCGAGAACGTATTGCTGAATGCATACCTACTCAAGTCAGATTCCGACTCCAACTGCCGCATATATCCCGATGTACCATGGTGGGAAAGGGAGGTCAGCTTGAACGACAGGGAACAAACGGTATCGCGAAGTATAGTTCTACTTGGTGTACCAGAAAATACTTCTAAAGCATTGAATCAGGAAACGGTAGAGCACGACGTCAAACAATGGCGCTACATTGCGTGTTCTCTCGATATTTCTAATGCCGTTGTTGTGGACACTTTTCGAATTCCTTTTTCGCCAAAATACAAAGGGGATGGACTGAAACCTCTGAAGATTACGTTCTTGACCAGCGCTATGGCTGAAATAGTAAGGTCGGAATGGACAAAAAAGAAACGAACACTACCCAAGGATGTTAGACTTAGCCCACTCAAACCAATGAGTGAGACACACTCGCGGCTGGGGGCGGTAGACGGTAGCGTTCCCACCGAAACGGAAGCAACCAATACATCAAAAAACTAAGTGGGTCCGGCTCAAACCGAGTCGGACCGAGTACATTATGGTCCGGCTCTCAGGAGGTCGGACATACAAACATCATCCGCATAGGCTCGCTACACACGAAAACCACTGTTAAATGCCTATACACAAATGCACAGTGCTTGCGGAACAAAATTGCCGAATTGTCTCACCTCAATGCTCAGTTTTCTGCTGACATCATTGCTGTTACCCAAACATGGTTTCACGATCAGGTGAACGATTGCGAGCTGGCACTTCCCAACATGATCCTACTTCGACGAGACCGTTCAATATCAGGTGGTGGAGTTGCTTTGTATTATAACGAACGTCTTCAATGCACAGCCGTACCTGACACAAGGTTTGAGCTAGAGGACACCATGTGGTGTAGCCTTCGCTTGGAAACTGGAGAGAACTGTAAACTTGGTGTGATCTACCGCTCGCCCAACTCTTTCGATGCCCAAAATGAAACGTTGTTACAAATGATGCGCAACGCTGGAAATCTTAGAGGATGCCAACTGTTAATAATGGGTGATTTTAACCTCCCACATCTCTACACCAAAAGTGTGCATACTCAGCAATCCCTTGAGTACAAATTCCGTGAGATTATCACTTTCACTCCCCTATACAACCATGTCCATTCATTCACTCGACAAAGGGGCCTAAATGAATCGTCAATTCTAGATCTGGTTTTAACCTCCGAAGCAACAGCAGTGGAGTCAGTGCAGTATCATAGTCCTTTGAGGCTAAGTGACCATCTTGTTTTGTCCTTCGAATTCGTGTGCAACGCCAGAAGGGCGTCGGGCGACGTTAAGTTCATCAGGAGAGTCGATTACTTCGGCCTTCGCGGTGCCATTACGATTATGGAGGAAAAACATCTCGATCTTACGAATGCAGATACTCATTGTTCTAGTCTGTTAAGTTATATCGGTACAAAACTAGACGACAATTCTACCTGTGTTCCCAAAAGGAAATCAAGAACATTTTGCTTCAAACTTCGAAGCCGCACTCGGAAGTGGATAGCCATGCGAAATTCCACATGGGCTGCCCACAAAATAATACGAACAGACGCATCCTGGAACACTTCCGTAGTTTTCGTAACAAGGTGACGTCCCTAATTCGAGAAGACAAGCAATATCACCATTGGAAGCTGATCGACCAGATGGAACGACATCCTAAGTTGCTGTACACCATGGTAAACACCGCGACCAAGGTTAAGCCAGGTGTATTTCCTATCCAGACAGAGAACGGACTGACTGATAATGTCAAGGATACAGCTGATGCCTTAATATCATTTTATGCGCAAGTATTTTGTCCAAAGAACGTGTCAACGCTGACGTCTTTGCCGCACCCACTACAAGTCGAATGCCTTAGCAACATCGAGGTAAATCCTACGGTTGTGCGAAAACATTTACGCGGACTGAACGTTCGCAAATCACCAGGAGATGATGGAATAACACCCGCTGTTCTTAAGTCATGCGAGCTGGAGCTTTGTGGCCCACTAAGTGGTCTATTCAGGCACTCATTGAATACGGGAACCGTACCAACTCAATGGAAAACCGGTGTTATCACACCAATCTACAAAGGGGGCAGTCGTTCTGATCCGGCGAATTACCGCCCGTGACGCTTCTTTCAGCGGTTTCTAAAATTTTGGAACGCCTGGTGTGTGAACGACTTGTTGAACATCTCGAGAACCATCAGCTAATAACTTTCACACAACACGGATTTGGGAAAACATATTCATGCCTGTCTAACTTACTCACGACTCTAAATGACTGGACGCAAGCACTAGACCAAGGGGTTTCGTCCATGCCGGTTACTTAGATATATATAAAGCATTCGACAGAGCGAATCACTCCTTACTGCTTCAGAAACTGCAGAATGTTGGCGTCATCGGAAACATACTAACATGGTTCACAAGTTACCTGTCTGGACGCAAAGTAAAAGTAAGAATAGATGGCGAAACTTATCGAACAATTGAAGCCACGAGCGGAGTCCCTCAGGGTTCGGTTCTCGGTCCAATACTGTTCCTCATATTTATAAACGATCTATCGTCTTACTAGCATGTAAGCTTGTTTTATTCGCAGATGATGTAAAAATCTGGACGAAGGTCAACTCTATGGAGGACTGTCATGTTCTGCAAGGAGATTTGAATAAGCTGCACCAGTGGTCAATCCAAAACAAACTGCCATTCAATTTCCGCAAGTGCAAAATGTTGCAAGTCGGAAAACCCTTTCCCTTTACCTACAAACTTGGCAGCCACCCGCTTGAATGAAGTACATCACAAAAAGATCTCGGAATCTTAGTGTCTGGTACTTTGAAGAACAGCCTACAGTGCGATGCCGTCTACAAGCCTGCGTGCAGCTTGCTAGGTTTACTGAAACGCATTTTCGGACGTTTCCCACCACACTCACTCGCGAAATTACTGAACACTTACATACATCCCGTCGTTGACTACGCTGTACAAGCTTGGACGCCATGGATGGAAAAAAACATCTCGCTCCTCGAACGAATTTATCACAAGGCAACCAAAATTGTTACCGGATTGAATAATTTAACCTTTGAGCAGCGACTGACCAGACTTGGACTGTGCACCCTCGAGCGCAGGCGTATCCTACACGACCATACTCTGACATATCGAATCATCTATGCGAAATCCCACCCTCTCAAACACCTCTTCAAGTTTGGTTCGGTTGTCCCCACACGCAGCCACCCTTTGACCCTTCAAATCCCACACTCACGATTGAATTGTCGTCGTCACTTCTTCGCTGTTCGTGTATGCTTCTTGTGGAATAGCTTGCCGACAGATATTGTTACCTCAGCAAACGAGCACATCTTTAGACAAAGGCTACGAAACCTTATGTTGAGAACTACTGCGTTGGCCCCTACATATTGATGTCTATATTTTTTTTAACGCACGGAACTACCGTCCATCCAAAGATTCTTTTCCCTCAGTCTGTGTCGCCATTGAGGATTATTTTTTGCTCCACCTATGAAGAAAACGGAGATGATCATACAAGTAACGATTTTTTTAAATGTTTTATACCTATATCCTATGGTACTGTACAGCAATTTGTTTTTTTAACCATAAATCTTGAATCTTGAATCTTGAGGTGCTCTGAGGTTTTTATGGTGGCTAAAGAATGACATATCTCAAAATTCTAATGAATACATTCCTTTGGAGCTGTTTCATCGCCATTAATCGCGAATTATGCACTCAAGCAGACGCATGTGCTTTGCGATCAAAACACCAATCCGCTGGTTGCCAAAGCTATTCAAAATAGCATTTATGTTGACGTATTGCTTATTTATGTATCAAGGAAGAGTGATGCAATAAAATTTAAGGAATGAATAAGCCGTACGCTTTCGAAATGCGGTTCCACGTTGCGACAATGTTTGTCGAATTGTGAGAGTGCTTCCAAAGATGTTTCGTGTAAAGATATAGCTCATCCAAATGGTAAGTTTTATCTGAATCCCGCCCCTCCCGCCTCATTTGGTTTAGAATGGGATTCGGTTGCTGATGAGTTTATTTCTGTTTTGGCCTAAATATGTTTAAATAACAAGCTGCTCGGTCCTATCAGATGTTTGATCATTTGGGGTTACTCGATCCAATTCTGTTGTTTGCAAAGTTGCTATTACAATAACATAGTCGCGAAAATTTGGATTGGGATGCTAAACTATGTTCGACAGACGTTTGAGCTTGAAACATCTGGTTGCCCAACGTTCGAGAACTGCAATCAATATGAATAACTCGGTGTAAGAAGCGAGAAGGTGCTTGCGTAGTCCGACCAAAGTAACATGCATTCTGTGATGCCTCGGAACAGAGGTCACGTTGTTATCAGGTTGAAATTTAAATTCCATTAAGAATGAGACAAGAATTTCGATATTTGTAATATTTGCGATCATTCTCAAAAGTATTACCAGCTTCTTTAATTTGAAGTGGACGATCGAGCAGCTGATGTTAAACATACACTTCGGATTTAGGAAACATAAGTACAACTTTCCATTGCTTATTTGTTATGTACTGGATTGAAGGGACAGTTGTGTCAGATGATCAACTAGATGATACGAGAGACCAAAACACCAGATGGTTATGAACGACCGAGCGCAGAATTAGGACACAGGTTCGCATTTTTAGAGCTGATCAGGGCCAGTGTTTACATATGGGAACAAAACGTGGACTGTGAAGTGAGCGCAACGTAGTTCGTAAAGTGTAAGTCAACGCATGTTAAGTTAAGGACATTACAGATGTCGCAATTCTCTTGAGTTGTCTCGTACGATAATCCAAATCAATCACATGAACGCATACACATAAACAGAGGGGTGAAATCAATGACCATGATTAGAGAAACAGATATGCTTGTAATTACATCTCACCAAAAAATTAAAAACGAATTCATGCTGTTTCACTACTCGGATAATGACAGTATGATAAAAATCGTTTGACCGTTTTTCTGGCAGGATATCAGTCATCATGGCTACTTCATATCCACATCAATCGTCCGCTTGAGTTCGCGAGATATAAGCAGGGTTAATACAAATCCCAGTATTCTATGCTTAGATTACATGGTTCTTGTTGTAGGCGACATACTACCCGGTTGCCACGGTCGAAGTAGGCGGTTAGCTTAGGGGACCCCACCCGGAGCCCTTGACTCAAAAGTCTTGACTCCCGAAGCCTTTCCCGCAATCGGGTATGCCGCAAGGCAGCGGAGGTTTGTTATTAGGGTTTTCCTTCTCGTAGATGGACTGCCCTCCCAGGCTAACGAGCTACATCTGCCCGGATAATATTATTAATAGTTCTATGCTTAAATCATTTGGATTCTCTTTACTGCCTACAAGAAACATCACTTAGCACGTGTGAACTGCAGAATTATAAAGGTCAATGATTTTAGGCTCAGTACAACACAGTTGTTACAGAGTTGACAAAACCTGATAAAGAATTTCTCCGAAACACGCCATCGGCCAAATGTGGATGGTAGTTACCCGCGTGTGACTTCAATGTTGATGTTGGATTGTGGTGTATTGACACATTTAGTAAACGAAACATGATTCTCGTGCATGAATTGCGGAAAAATTGTGAATAAATTGTAGAATTTGGTAGTGATGAGTTAACGAGAATATTAGTAATGAATTTCCCGAAATACGGCTGGTGAACCTACTGTGCAGTCGCATTTTTTTGGATCTGACACTTCTGCTCATATCTTCGTCAAATCTGCTCGTATTTATCCCATTCTAAGAATTCTGTGCTACATTGGATCATATCTGTCGGAATTAAATTGTTTTGCTCTTATCAAGGTATTTACAGATACATATATCACAGATTGATCACGCGCGCAAATCTTTTCCAATCGCTAACTATTCTACGGTTTTTGATATAGTTGCAAATAAACGCATTTTGTTATTGTATTCTAGCTTGTGTGGTTAACGAGTTATAGTGGATTATTTGATGAATGATGAAATGACGGGCTCTAACACAGCCACCTCGACCCGTCGACCAAAAACCCATCACAGCCGAACAATACACTTCAGGCTACTAACATGTTTCACCGCATCACGAGAACCAAAATACGGACTAAAAAATCGATCGATCAAACTGTGACAGCGACATGGAACCAACTTGACCTCATTGGCAATTGCCTGGGCCCGGCGAACGCAACAATGGTCATGGCCGGTCCAGCTGATAGGATGAACATCGACACGCAGAATTGTGTCGGAGTACCGTGCAAATCATGTGAAAAACCGGTGAGTCCAATGGCGCGTAAAGTAATAACGTGTTTTCTGTTAATTGGTAAAATCCATCGTAAATGTGACAGTTGACACTTGGTTGCAAATTGACATAATACTTCCACAAAATTTTAAATTTAACCTACAAAACGTGTCATTCTGAAATCGAGACCATATTCTGTTCAATAATATTCATAAAGTTTCTAAAATCCGAACTGAAGAACGTAGGTAATACTTTGAAAAATAACTTTTCTTACTGCATTCGTGAAACTTTTAAAGTTCACAATTATATAATATTATTCTTTCTTTATTCGCAAACTTCAAATTTGGAAAATCATTAAATCATAGTGTGCCACTTTCTGATCCAAGTGCAATATTGACTCAATTTGTGAAAATGTGCTCATACAATACTGCTATTTCCCGAGATTAGTGAATAGGTTTTTCGAGGTTGCTTCCTTCGGTTGATATCTACTCGGATGAACATCGTAATTTTTTGATGTTTTCATTCACCACATCTCAGCCAATGACTAAACGCTCTGATTCGATTGAAGCAAACTATCATGCAGTGCTCACACTGATAAGCAGTACTTATTTGACGCAATGACGATATGATCTATGACA
>JACCGJ010020365.1:0-91857 GCA_013407085.1 Atriophallophorus winterbourni
AGTAATCCTGCTTCATATAATATTTTAATTCTGTTCTATACCACCGCTTGAAAGGCACCCATTAAATCTGTATATGGTGAGCCGATTGTGGACAAAACTCAGCAGATGAGAAGATGGGTTAAGCACTCCTCCTCTCTCTTCTCTAGATAGGTACGGTTATACCGCATGTACTTGCCGACTATTGAATATGTAGATACTCCATCTAGTCATAATGAGCTCAATAGAACAATCGCCCGCTTAGCGAATGGAAAGGCACCTGGTGACGACGAAATTCCACTTGAGCTCATCAAATGCTGTAGAGCAGCATTATTACAACCTCTTCACCATTTTGCTTCTTCGGTGCTGGCAGGAGAAGTGTGTCCCACAAGATGTGAGACACAAAGTTCATCACGCTAGATAAGAATAAGGGTGATAGAGGCGACTGCAACAATTACAGAGGAATCTCCCTTCTGAATGTTGTAGGCAAATTGTTTGGTAAAGTCTTACAGATCCGGCTGCAAGTTTTAGCTGATAGAATTTACTCCGAATCGTGAAGTGGCTTCCGCAAGGGAAGATCAATCTTTGACATGATCTTCTCCATGAGACAACTTCAAGAAAAGTGTCAGGAACAGCTTATGCCATTATACGCTGTTTTTATTGATTTAAAGGAGGCATTCGACTACGTCAGCAGGGAGGGTCTTTTCAAAATGCTTGATTTGATAGGCTGGCCTTCAAGAATGCTCAAGCTCGTTATTTCGTTGCACTCAGGCACAAAGGGCTCAGTCCACTTTAACGGTTGCAGTTCAGAAGCCTTTGAAATTCGGCGTGGCGTCAAACAAGGGTGTATTCTTGCTCCCGCGCTGTTCGGCATTTTATTTGCTCTGCTTCTGGAACACGCTTTCAGGACAATCACAGAAGGCATTTACCTACGCGCGCGAAGTGATGGCAAGCTTTTCAACCGGAACCGGTTGAGAGCAAAAACCAAGACAGGAAATGTGCTAATCCGGACCTGCTGTTTGCCGACAATGCAGCCTTTATTATTCACTTCCAAGAGCACCTCCAATTGCTAGTGGACTGTTTTTCGTCGGCATGCAAAAACTTTGGGCATAAACTAGACCAAAGTTCTTGGTCAAGGGACTGTATTGCCTGCCATCATAACTGTTGGAAACTGTCAGCTTGAACCAGTACATCATTTCACATACCTTGGTTCAACCATTGCGGATAACCTCTCGTTAGACACGGAGATTGATAAGCGCATTGGCAGAGCAGCTGTTATTCTGTCCCGATTGATTTCTCGTGTTTGGGGTATTCGCAAGCTTACTGTAAAGACAAAGATGATGGTCTACAGCGCTTTCGTACTAAATGCTCTACTGTACGGCAGTGAAACCTGGACCACCCACGCAAGACACGAACGGAAGCTGGATGCTTTCCATCTACGAAGCATCCGTTGTATCTCGAACATATCGTGGATGGACAGGGTGACTAATTATAAATGCTTCCAAAAGCTGGTCTACAGAGCATGTTCACCCTATTGCGACAGCGCCGTCTGCGGTGGCTTGGTCATGTCTAAAGAATGGAAAATAGTCTTATTCCGAAAGATCTACTCTATGGTGTGTTGCAATTAGGAAGTCGATCATTGGGCAGACCGCACTTGCGGTACAAAGACGTTTGCAAACTAGATATGAAAGCTCTTGGCATTGACCTGGCGAGTTGGGAAGAACTTGCTCTTGACCGCTCACATTGAAGGCATTGTGATAAGCGTCGTCTGCAAGCTGGGGGGAGCAGATACAGCTCTTGGGTGCAGAACGCATATCACGCCGTTAGCGTGCAACTGATGCAATACAACCGAGTTCTGACTATCATGCCAGCGCTATGGGAGAGATTGTTTCTCCCGAATCAGACTGCTTAGTCATTCCAATTGCTGTGGAACATGAATATTCATGCGACTGTGATGTACATCCATGATCGACATTGACCATAGGAGGCCAACACACATACCAACGCTCGTAGCGTTAGAAATGAAAGAGCTAAACTCCTCTGTAAATTTGACGAAACCCACAAAAACATTGTGGTGTCATGGAAACATGATTGTCTCATGCTGACCAGGTCCCGTCGGAAATAAGAGAGAGAGTTTAAGCTCCATTAGAACAGATCGACTTCTTGGTAAACCAGCTGAATGTGCATTGCTCCTCATTGATATTGCAATTTCTTTCGATTATTCACTATAATAATAACTTAAATATATATTCAAAAATATTTTAGCGGTGATCTCATCCACGGATACAAAATACTTACCAATGTTTCTTACTCCCTCTACATATTATTCCACCTTTCAACTTTCAGCAATAGCCGTGGTCATGGCTGAAAGCTGCAAATATCACACCCCAAACACAACTGCCACAGGTATTTTTATTTGGTGAGTATTTACTTCGTTTGGAATTCCCTACCTGCCGAGATGTTAGGCTTAAACAGTTTATCTAAATTCAAATTGAAACTCCACTAATAAATGAAGGCTAATCCAAATTTGGCCACCAACTATTGATAAACTGTCTTCGTCTCATTGATTTTTATTTTATTTATACATATATACATTTGTACCATTAGTTCGACTATATATTTATTGTAAATTTATGAATGAATGAATGAATTGATATATGAATGAATTTTTTCTCGAAAATCCGAGGCATGTTGACCATGATTAATAATTTCCAAAAGGTTTGTATAATCAGATTGTAGTATGTACATTTGCCAAAACAATTTTCAAGGTCATTCCTTCAGTGAAATTCAACGCTCAATAAATATAAAGGTGACAGTATTTAAAAGTTGCTTTCAGATCATCTTTACGTGATCTGATATAGTGCAAAAACACAGGTATTGCGAGGGAAAGTCGATTAATAATCCCGGAAGCATAGATTTTTACCGAATAAGGTCCATCGAGGATGTGTGAAGAATCTCTGTTGTTGATTTTCAAAACATTTTTCATTTTGATTGTTCGAAATAGATTTGTCATTTCTGAATATGAAACGTTTTCCTGTCCGCTAAGCGAAGGTAATTTATTCCACTAGGTTGATGTCTGGGAGCCAGTTTAATTTGGGTGCGGATTCAAAAATATTCTGTGAAGAAAATACTCGAAAGCGAGAGAATGTTGTTTCGAACGTTATGGAAATTTATTTAATACTAATATCCAGGAATGCTATTATTATATAAATCAACAGGTAGAACATCTAAGTTGAGAATATTGCGAATTTTATCTATGGTAAGAAATGAAGCCAAATGTGATTTGAATTCATTTAAAGAGGAACTGAGTCTTATATATTTTGGAAGGAGATTCCACAGTTCAGCATATTTATTCAAGAAGAAATTGTTCCTTACTTTAGTACGAAACCTTGGTAATTTAATATTTTTTCACTGTTTCTGAAGCTAAAGTTAAAATCATGTCGTATATGAAGATTCGAACTTATTTCTACATTATCCGTTGACAGTATTTTGAAGAATAAGATGAGATTATGCTTGAGACTGCGAAGCCATTAGGAATCAAGGTGCAGTTGTATACATGTTTCTCTATAAGATTGTTTGGTGGAATAACCAATGATGAATTTTGAGAAAGAACCTTGTAACTTTTGTAAAACTATGCTATCCGATTTATTCATATTGGTATATATTATGTTACAATAGTATAGGATCGGAATGGTGAACAATTTTATAATTTCTATTTCACAATGAGGTTGTATTATCCATCTGTCCATAATATTCATACTTTGCTTGGCTTTAGTTATAAGGTGGCTTATTTGTTCGTTGAAAGTGACTGATGCAGAATATCGAAATCCTAAATCACGCGTGCTGTCAATCATTTGAATAGCGTTATTGTTAAAAAGGACTGAGTTATTTTTTATCTAATATGCATAAAATTTAATTTTGCTGTTGAGAACGTTAGACCGTTATTAGTCGCCCAATCCGCAAGTGCAGCTAAATCTATGTTCAGTCAAACTATATAAATTTGTGTTTGTTTAGCTGGGAAAGTTATAGCGACTTTTATGTCATCAGCGAATAAGAACATTTTGCTATGTGAAATGACGTTATGTATGTCATTGATATATATATATAAGAAACAGTAAGGAGCCTGATACGCCACCTTGAATTACCTCACTGAAATAGGTAGGCTGCGAGATCGATGGCCATTAACTTCAACAGAGTAAGTGCAGCCGGTAAAGAAACAAGTTAACCAGGAAAGAAGATTACCACCGATGCCATATGATTCAAGTTTCGAGAATAATAACTTATCATGAACAGTAAAAATGATTTAGTTATGTCTAGGAAGACAACTACAACTGCCAAACCTTGCTCAATAGATGTAGTAATAAAGTCAAGGTATTCAAGCTGGCATGTAGTGCAAGATCTTTTATTCAAGAAGCCATGTTGAGCTCTAGAGAAGAAACTTGGAAATGAGTGGTTTAAGATAGCATTTTTTACAATTTTTTCAAGTAATCTAGATAGTATCGCTGTGTAGTTAATTGGGCAGTTGATCCAGCGGAGATTGTACCGCTAACTGCGTACTCCTTCTGATTATTGTACCCAACAAAAAGGAAAACATTTCTCCGTGTAACACGGCATACATATCAAAAATAATCACACGATAGACTTGTCCCAAAACAGAGCACGTGAGTGGCGTGATAATTGTATTCGAGTTTTGTACGTATCTACATGTATCATGATAACAAATCAATGACGAAATATGTAGGATTAATATAATAAGATATACTATGATGAAAACACCATATTATTAAAACGCTCGAAACCGAACGTTATTTCGCGTAGTCTGCAAGAATTAGAGGCCACCTGACTCTCTGATCAGATCGCGTTTTTGCAATTCTGGAGAGTGAGTCAGAAGATGGAAGAGAGTGTTCACAGGGCTTGGTAGATTGGGTTGACTGAGGTACACTGGGAATATTAGGAGTCGGCGAGGTTAAATGGGAGCAGTCAACATCGAGGGTAGATCTTCGTGTATGAACGTTTGAGGGTGGTGTTTCGTCAAACTCTGGTTCGATAAAACCTGCTTTCAAGGGGTCAATAGTAACCGTATCTTGAGTACCATATCTCTCGATGACCAAGTATTTGGCACAGCGGCTTATGACTTTGAAGTGTCCAGTGAATAGGGCTTGAAAAGGTTTGCGCGAATGTAAGTCACTCGACAAGTAAACGTTACGAGTGTATTGGTGAGTTGTGGTGGCACGTAATTGACGCATAAAGGATCGTAAGCGATTGACATAATTAGGAACAGTAATTTCTGCCGCCACGTCGTGGGATAAGGTCAAATCACCGGGAAGGCAGATTGGAGTGCTGTAAACAAATTCAGCCGCTGAACAACCGAGATCATCTTTGACAGTAGCACGTGTACCAAGAAGGATCAATGGCAGGTTCTCCGCCCAGTTTCTCGTATTACCATGTGCGGCTTTTAGCTGTCGATGGAACCGTTTAACAAGTCCGTTATTGCAAGAACGATAAGCTGTTGTTTTTATGTGAATAGCACGTAGAAAAATTGTCAACTCATGGAAAATGGTGGATTGAAACTGGAATCCACGAACCGTAGTAATTTTTAACGGGACACCATAATCGCTGATCCAGTTTTGCAGAAAACATTTCGATACTGTTTAAGATGTTATATCGGTAATAGGGATGGCTATAAGATAGCGGCTGAAACGGTGGACCCTAGCTAAAATGTATGTCAAGCCATTGGAGGTAGCCGGATGACCAACAATGTCAAGATGAACGTGTTGAAAACGTTTACTCGGTGGAGGAAAAGATCCTGGGGCGCTGAGAGTATGACGTTGCGCGTTGCTGGGTCGACATTGGGTATAGGCTCTGGTCCAATTCTGAAAATCCGCGTGCATATTTGGCCAAACAAAGTGATCAATAATCAACTTATTAGTGATACCAATACCTGGGTGGGAAAGGGAATGAAAGTGTTAGAAAATGTATTTCCTAAGAAACTTTGGTAGTAAAGAACTGGGACCGTCGGTGAAAAAATTACATAATTAAGTCAAACTCGAATTGAGGATTTGGACAGGTTGAACATTAAGGAAAAAGTTAGATTGATATTGCATTAAGTCACTGTCATGTTGCTGAGCCTTTGATAAATACTGAAGGTCGCGGCTGCTCGAATTTGGTACGTGATCCCAATTCTTTGATTACACTTGCTCTGCTTATATTCAACGTATTCTCGTTACATATTTTAACTCAATTTCTTCGAAATAATATCTGTTGAATCCATTGAATATTTCCGGTGAAAGCATGCACTCGAAAACCCTTCTCTCTTCTCGAATCAAGCTACATAAATTATCTAAGCCTAGTAATTGTACTGCCAGATTAGACAGTGACACTTCAATTATTCTGAATAAACTAAAAAAATTAGAATCAGAGTTGTCAGAACTTAGAAACGAACTAGCAATATGCAAATCCAACTATAGTTCTCTAAAACCGCTCTTATCACTCATGAACTCTGATATTGATATTGACCACGATATATTGATTCAAGCAAATAAATTTATAGAAACCATGAGCACTGAAATATATCAAAGAGAAGCTCGCTCGAAAAATGTTATCATCTTTAATATTGCAGATAACTACCCTTTAAACGATTTAAGAAAATGTATATTCTCGACATATGGCATCCCCACTGAATGTTTCACTATAGTTCGACTTCGTAAAAACACAATTAAACAACGGACTCCTATTTTAATAAAATTTTCAGATAAGAGTTTTGCGTTGTATTTACTTGATAATAAAAACCTTTTGAAAAGTATACCTAGGTTCTCGGGTGTGGTCCTAAAACCGGACTTAACACCCATGCAACGTAAATTTAACTAAAAAAACGTAAAGTTATCAGCTCCAATATTAGTAACAATACCTCAGATACCAACGAACAAATGCAATGTGAATCTGTAATTGAAATTAACTCTAATAGCTCCCAAAGTTCGACATCCGCACCTGATAATCAAGGTGTGAGTGTAACTCGACATCTGCATCTACGCCCGCCGCGTTTACCTAAACTAAGACAAACACGACCCCTCCAACCAAACCCTCCTTCTTTCAGAGGCACTAATCAGACCACATCACCGACAACGTATGCAGACAACTAATTATATAAGTGGTTCACCCAGTCTCAACAACCGTATTGACACATCTCGTTTCTTAATGAATAACCCCCTATCATATAAGCAACACTATCACCATTCATCACCACCTCCTACACCTTTTTGTAATATTCAACCTTATTATAATTCATCTACTATTACACAGTATCCCTCTTATTATAATAATTACACTCCCCAAACTTTATTTTACAATCCTTATGTTTCTCGCTCCAATTATGAACCATACTTTAACACTAATACCACTTTTTTTCAAAAATACATAAATTAAATTTTAAGCATAGTAAACTCTCTAATGCACTCACCCAAAATCCTTTAACTTCTGACCTTTATATTGTTCGTTTTCTGGTCATAAATGCTAGATCAATTATACCTAAAATCCATATACTAAAATCTTACCTATCTTCTAAACCTGTAGATATTATTCTATAACTGAATCCTGGACCCGTGATGATCACTCTGACTTTAAACTCATGATACCTAACTACCAGGTATTTAGGAAAAAACCGCACTCTGAAACGAGGTGGTGGTTGCCTCATTTATGTGCATTCAAGATTTAAAGCTAATAGTATAACATCTTCGAATTTAACAGAACTTGAAGATTCACTATGGATAGAACTACCTATACTAGATCTTTTAATAGGCTGCATCTACTACCCACCAGGCTCAACTTCATATAATCTGAATACATTACCTCAAGCTTTCATCGAAACGTCTTTACATCATGCACGCTATAAACTTATAGCCGGTGATTTTAACATGCCTAATTTAAACTGGCACGAACGAAGTAAAGTTAGCTCTCATACAAATTTTATGGAAACGCTTGACTTACTAGGTTACAAACAATTTATTGATAGACCAACTAGAAAGGACAACATTCTTGACTTGGTCTTTACTCTAAATATTGATCCAAACAACTTACTAATATTGCCTTCCCCCTTCAATGGGGACCATAAAATATTATCCTTCCACCTATCATGCACTTGCAAAGCTACCAATGAGGTCAAGACTCTTCACCGTTTCATCGATTGGAAGTTACTTTCAACACTTATAAGGATTAAAGATTGGTCTCAATTCTTTCTTTCACATGATTTTCCAACTATATCCTCGACATTCCATTCGAAAATTATAAGTTTAATCGATAAAGCTAGCAGTTCTGGAAAACGCATAAAACAAACTAGACTCGAGAAAATGGAAAAGAAAATGAAAGCGTGGTCTACAGTTGCAATTAACAATAACGACATCTTTGCTCGTTTACGTTCCTATGAACTATTGAGTGACCACAAACTCATTCTAGACCACACATTGATTGCATCGGAAAATAGAGCACTGAACAGTTGTGATAAACTAAAATCACTTAGCAGGTTATTTAAATCACGATCCGTAAACTCAACCAGCAAAGTAGATTTTATTATTCAGGATCGAACTTATAATTCGGCAGCAATAAGAATCACAGACCCTATTACAATCTGCGAAGCATTTCTTAAATATTTCAATACTACTTACAATACTTCCATCTATAAAGATATGACTGGAACATTTCGGTCACCTAGTGTATTAAACACTTTATGCATAAATCTGAATGATATTAGTGAAGTCTGCAAGCAAACTACGTTCAGTCTCAAGCCAGACATAACAGGCATTCCACCCGCCATTTGCAGAATGGGTGGTGACGATTTCAAACTTCTTCTACTGAACTTATTTAACACTTCAATCGAATCTGGAATCTTCTTTTTAGAATGGAAACACTCTGTCGTTACACCCAGACATAAATCTGGCTCGAAGCACACGGTATCAAATTATCGCCCAATTAACCACACAGCAATACTATCTAGATTACTTGAAAAAATATTAAAAAAAGCTATCTTAAATCACTTATCTCCAAGTTTCTTCTCTAAAGCTCAACATGGCTTCCTAAATAAAAGATCATGCATTACATGTCAGCTTGAATACCTTGACTATATTACTACATCGATAGAGAAAGGTTCGGCAGTTGTAGTTGTCTTCCTAGACATAACTAAAGCATTTGATACTGTTCCTCATAAGATATTATTATCGAAACTTGAATCATATGGCATCGGTGGTAATCTTCTTCCCTCGTTAATTTCTTTTCTTACTGATCGCATTTACTCTGTTGAAGTTATTGGCCGTAGATCACGCAGCCTACCTATTCCCAGTGGGGTGATTCAAGGTAGCGTATTAGGCCTCTTACTATTTCTTATATAAATAAATGACATACATAACGTCATTTCACATAGAAAACTGTTCTTATTCGCTGATGACATGAATGTTGTTATCACTTTCCCAGCTAATCAAGCACAAACTATATATCTTGACTAAACAATGATTTAGCTGCACTCGCAGATTAGACAAAAAATAATGGTCTAACGTTCTCAACAGCAAAATCTTGTTTTATGCCAATAAGATGCACGATACAAAATAACTCAATCCTTCTAATCAATAACACAATTCAAATGATTGACAGCACGCGTGATTTAGGATTTCGATATTCTTCATCACTCACTTTCAACGAACAGATACGCTACCTTATTACTAAAGCCAGACAAAGTATGAATACTATACACAGATCTATAATTCAGCCTCATTGTAAACTAGAAATGTATAAATTATTCACCATTCCTATCTTTGACTATTGTAACATAATATATACTAATATAAATAAAACAGATAGCATAGTTTTAGAAAAGATACAACGTACTTTCTCAAAATCAATAATCGGCTATACCAACAAGCAATCCTATAGAGAAATATGTATACAACTGAAACTCGATCCTCTATGGTTTCGCAGACTTAAGCATAACCTCATCTTATTCTTTAAAATACTGTCAACGGATAATATGGAAATACGTTCGAATATTCTTATACGGCATGATTCTAAATATAGCTTGAGAAACATTGAAAAAACTATTAAGTTATCAAGGTTTCGTACTAAAGTAAGGAACAGTTTCTTCTTGACTAAATATGCTAAACTGTGGAATCTTCTTCCAAAATATATAAGACTCAGTTCCTCTTTAAATGAATTCAAATCACATCTAGCTTCATTTCTTACCGTTGATAAAATTCATAATCTTCTTAATTTAAATGTTCTACCTGATGATTTATATAATAATGGCATTCCTGGTTATTGATATTAGATAAAAGTTCATATCGTTCGAAACAACATTCTCTCGCTTCTGAGTTTTTTTCTCCACAGCAAATTTCTCAATCCGCACTAAAATGAAACTGGCCCCCAGACCTCAAACTAGTGGAATAAACCACCTTCGCCTAACGGACAAGAAAACGGCTCATGGTCAGGAAATATCAATCTATTTAGAACAATCAAAATGGAAACGTATGGAACATCAACAATAGAGATTCTTCGCGCGTCTTTGATGGACCTTATCCATTGATCATCAGTGTTGCCGAAAACATTCTAGACTTTTCCTTGCAATAGCTGTGTTTTCGTAATATATCAGATCACGTACCGATTACCTAGAAACAACTTTAAATACCGTTACCATTATATTTATTGAACGTTAAATTCCGCTGAAACAAATGACCTTGAACAAATTGTTTTTGCAAATGTACATACTATAATCTGATTGTACAAAGCTTTTGGAAATTATTGATCATGTTTAACATGCCTTGGATTTCCAAGAATAAAATTTATTTATTTATTCATCTATTTATTTATCGGATATTTCAGGGTAAAGGTACATAAAACTACTACATCTTTCAAACACCTAGCTATTAAATGAAACGCGAGGAATGTTTTGATGCAGAGCTAAACATCGCTGTACAGTCATGTTGAAAAATACCATTTCGTTGCATTCTGGGATGCAAAGATTAACCCCGTGCGGACGACCATTGACGAATGTTTGTAATCATTTATTCAAAAGCATGTTAGTCAAAGGGATTATTGTGGCTCAATGCAACGGATATGACGTCAGCCTATTCAATAGTATTGCAGAAGGGTTACAAGGAAGAATCTTGGCCGTCTTATTTTCCTCTGTCCATAGGCGTGGCAGGTGAGTTGTTGTCCGGTAATATTTGTTGCAAGTTTGCGCAAGGTGTATCCAGCTTATCGCCAGCGTCTCTGAAGAAAGTTTTTGTCAACATCTGCGGCTTCATTCGTTTCCATAGATGCTGAACATTTTAGCGAAAGCAGAATTTTAGTACCTTCCAGAGGTAGGTATAGATGAAGATCTGGATTTTGTATGATGATGACTGGTTCTCCAGCACTCTGCTCCGTATAGCAGTGTTGACTTAACTAAGGTGTTGAAAAGCATCAACTTTTTGCTGACACTACTCTCGATGGAACCTCAAATGTTCCTGAACTGCTCTAGAATGCTGTGCATGGTGGGAACATGGTCCGTGCACGTTCTCTCTTTTCGGGAGAATGCATGTTGTTCATGAAGATGTAGTTCAAAAGCGTCTTCCATTCTGTTTAGCGAGAATCGGTTAAACATTTTCCCTGGGATAGATATCACCATTATCCCTTGATAGTTGGAACTGGAACTAAGGTCGAATTTTTGGGTTGTTAGATGAGATTACATTCTTTTCAAACAACGGGTACTTCTTTTTTCCTCAGATCTTGTAGACGTTTGGGTTTAAGAGCTCCACATTGGTCTTGATGTCCACTATTAGCGCTTCTGCCGAGAGGTTTTCAGATCAAGTAGCTTTGTCGTTCTTTGTTTGCCTAATGACGCAACGGATCTCTTCTTTCTTTGGTGCAAAGCACCTGATTTGTTGATCGCTGTGAGCTAACAATATCTTCGGTGTGTTTGAAGGAGCTGATTTGGCTGGCCTTTAGTACTCAGCACACCTTTTTCTAATCAATTTCGTCCTCTATGCTACTTCATCTCTGTTCTTCACTTGACTTAACTCCTTGACGTATTCAGGTCAATGCTTCTTTCAATGTCTGTCAATTCTGTTCTCTATTCTCTATTTCAAGCAACCCTTTCAGGTCTGGGAACTTGATGAAGAGTCTGACCACAAACTGTTCTTCCTTAACCCGTCTATTAGCATAGCGGTTTTGTAGCGGTGTCTTCGGCCGGTCTTCTCGATCCAGTATTTCTTTAGCTCAAGTGTTCACTTAGCAACAACTATGTGAATATCGTGAACAACGTCAGCTTCTCTTTCGACGCATACATCTTGAAGACAGCGTCGAAACGTATTTCCGATGTACATGCGGTCAATGTGGATTTTTGGCGACAGATCTGGTGGAAAATTAGTCGCTTTGTGTATCATTCTGTGCTGAAAACACTTCCTTTGACGACCAGATTGCTTGCGGCGTATAAGTCAGCGAATCGCACTCCGTTGTCATTTATCTCGCCTAAACCTCGCTGACACATGATCCCCTAGCACCCCAGGATGTCACTGCCAATCTTGGTGTTCAAGTCACCTAATAAAATGGCGACTCCCCTCTCTGGTCCTTCTTGTATCATGGATGACAGTATGTGGTTAATTTATTCCTTCTCTTCCTTTCTACTGTCGTTTGTCGCAGCGTATCACTAGATTGTGTCCATATTGATCTTCTTCTTTATATAGAAGGAGGATGTCATGAACTGCGGTGCATGCGCCTCCAACCAAATAAGCGCTATATGTGCAGATATCGGAGCATCAAAGCCATTCACCTGAAGTTTGCTGCATCTTCATTCTCGTGACCCGGGTACAATAGTAATTCATCAGAAGTCAATCGCATATTCCCGGAACAAATACATGTTCACTGTGAGTTTATACTGTCTCTTATCTGCGCCAACTTGCAATTTTCTTTCAGTCTTATACTTTGCTCGGACCCTCCATGTTGCGATGCTGGTGATGGTTTTGGTGGCGACGATGACTATGGCTTCCACCAATCGACTTCATATAATTTACAGAATGCGGTCCCTCGACTCTCAAGTCCTTGTTGTTTCTTAGAATTATTGTTGGCGTTTCTATAGCCAGAAAGTTATTTACAAGGTGATTTATCTACCGCAAGTCTCTAATTCACAAGTGAACCTTTTTATTTTTTATTTAGTTTAATGTGATCAAATTGTTTGCAACCTTCAATGTAAACGCCGCGCGTATTTGTAATTTATAATTTGAGCAAAATACACCGGTAAGTCCAAAAAATGTAAAAATAGAAAATGATTACAAAAACGTTTGGTTAAACCCAGATTCATTAAAGCTTGATGTTGATTATAATTCACTAATTCAATATTCTTTTCATATTTTCGGGAACAATGTGAGAAATATCAAGTAATGCAGTACCCAGTTGTCCATGCTGTAATTACTTGAGTGGTAGTCGTTGATTGTTACCCATTATTTATACTATAAACAATCTCAAATGTGATATTATCTCTTGCTTCTGTTCCAGATGAATAAATTTATGTTTCAAGGGTGTTTTCATAAGTTGATCGAAACATTCATTTCAGCGCGGTTAAACCGTGTGGCTGTGAATAACGTTTTTGTCTCCATAGATGATAGCGAGCTCAGGTTTGTTACAGGGATCTGCTCTTTGCACGTTTTTATTCAGACGCGGTAGCCATCGATTGTCTTTTATTCGTTGATTATCTAAAGTTGTGAGACTGTCAGATCCTGCGATGGCCACGAGTTTCTGCAACACGCAATTGATGACTTAGTTAATTGGAAAAAATCGCTCATCACTGCCTATAAATGAGAAAAAGTCAACCGTCATGCGCATATGCTCCGGTGACACTGCGGGGAATACTTTCTGGGAAGTAAACCCATTCGGGATTCTGGTTATGGATTTCTTGAAGTCGAAGGCGGACACTTGTTGGAGAATCGGCAGCGCTACCAGGATGCTCTGGGCCATTCGGCGTTCATTTGCAGTCATTACCCCGCATATCTTTCAGATGCTTTTCTCGGCGCATGCCCGTATTCTGTTAAAATATGGACTACCCGTTGCATTTTCATCGTCAAAAGGCGAATGTGACTCATCTAAAAGCGCACCATGGAAGGGTAGTATGATGCTTCATGGTATGCGCCACCTTGCGTACCAGGACAGACGGAGCTTACTGAAACTTTAACCCCTAGAACTTCGAAGTAAATGTTCTGATATGCTCCTTACACACCGAATCATTCTCGGTCAATATGGCGACGAGTTCCTTCGGTTCTTCCGATTATTAGATAAATCGGGGACGCGTGAAACTTGCTACCGAATGAGCTCCTGTCTCTAACATCTGAACAGCTATTTAATCCCGCGTTGCATCAGCATTTGTTGAAACGGGTTGACCTGATCCCCTGAAGGGATGAAGTGATGGTCCTCTACTCTCAGGACTTGCCTTGTTAGCATAAGTCACCCATGTTCATATTTGTGTAGAAGCTCAAACGGGATTGCATCCCTCCTGGTTTCGATCATGAAGAAGAAGGAAATCAAATTATACACGACTTTCTGAAATAATTTATTCCTTGTTACATTAAACTTGTAGGATTATAAAAGCATACATTAAAATAATATTGATTCATGAAAAAATCTGTTCGCTTTTCATTCATTGCACGTACTGACGTAATTCTTACACAACACAGTACAACCGTTTTTCCGTGTTGTCAGTTTCCACCGCTGTCACTGAAGGTTGTGTGGATTGCATCGTCAGTCGTGTATTAAGCGTGGACGGTGACGAAAATGTAGCTCCCTTGCACATTAGCTGTGTGCATAAGTAGAAAGCGCCAATGACTTTTGAAAACATTACATGAGAGTCCATTGATGTTGAAATAGCGTGCAATCTGGCCTCGGTCTGTTTCACTGGTTTTTAATTTGGCTGATGCGTGTTGGAGAGTTACGCAGTTGGGACACCAAGTGGACCATACGTCAGAAAAGCATAAAGAAATGCAAGCAATATGGACTATAATTTATTAGGGCGTTTTTCAAATATGTTAAATATAAGAAATTTTAAAATGTGGATCAGAATTGATGACCCATTAAAAGTTTCAAGCGAATTGTGTTAGAAATTGTGCTTGGAAAAGCGGTCTGTTTGTGTATAACTCCAACAAACGAGATCTCTTAGTATTCTGTTAATGCCACAACGTTTTTAAGCAAACATGAGTATTTCAAGCGGTATTAAATAAACAAGCGCACCAATATGAGTGGTCTGAATCTGAGTATCGTATCATATATGGTTAATTAATGTAGTCTGTCCTGCACGCTATCTTGAAAAAAACATTTTTATTACCACGTTATTAGTATATTTTAAAATTACAAGTTTTACATGAAGGCCTTATAATTCATTCATATTGAGCTGTTCCGGAATTTATGTTTCCCCATTAGGCATTTATTATCTACTTTTAATTCCTGTATCATATTTAAAAAAAACTTACATGGCAAAAGGCCTTGTGTGGTTTCATGTTTTAAGTATGGCGTTTAAAAACTACACTAACATTTATGGTCATTATGATCATTAAAAATTATCGGAACGCAAATAATCTCATATTTGTAATAAAATAACTTCGAGAAATTGGATAGACAATTTGTACAACTTTATTTTATGGATTATGAAAATGCGTTTAAATGTATTTTATGAAGGTTTTTACTCTGAAACCTATCTAGATGTGGTGTTCCATCAAACATTATTCATTGAATTGCATCCTACTTCGAAAGGCGTCTTCAATATAGGTCATGAATTGCAAAACCCCCCGTACGATACCGATTCCGCATGGTGCCTGCAGGGTACAATACTGTCTCCATTGTGTTTTATTTACATTTTTGATCTTCCTTGTAATCCTTCTGCAATGCTATTAAATAGGCCGACGTCATATCCGTTGCATTGAACCACAATAGTCCATTTGACTAACATGCTTTTGAATAAATGATTACAAACATTCATCAATGGTCGTCCGCACGGGGTTTATCTTTGCATCTCAAAATGCAACGAAATGGTATTCTTCAACATGACTGGACAGCGATGTTCAGCTCTGCATCAAAACATTTCTCGCGTTTCATTTAATAGCTAGGTGTATGAAAAATGTAGTAGTTTTAAGTACCTTTGCCTTAAAATATCCGATACTGTTAGCTGGACCACACAATTCCTGAAAATTCACCGGATGTCATTCAATGCTTTTTGCTTCCGTACTCTCGCCATCCCACACAATGTAATTCAACTCTTTGTTTTTTCTTACATCGTTCCACACCTGCTTTGCGCATTCCCCGTAATTTTTCCTTGCCTCCTGAAAAAGGATTTTCTGATGATCAGAAGATGTATCAAGGTTATCTCAAGATTGAGCTGTCTTTGAGGATTTAATTTAGGACACTATTGTCGATCGTCACTTCCGTGAATGCCAGAGGTTCATCGAAAACATTTCTTCTGATAGCTCACATCCAATGAACAAGACCATCGTCGCCTGCGAATCTTTTTCCTCCACCCGAAGCCAATATTCTATAACCTATTCAAGAACCAATAAATTCAGAAACTCTATTGTTCCTTACCTCACACGATACATGGTTAATCAATCGATGACTGATTCAGAGTTGAAGATGCGCCTGACAATTTGATAACTGATTTTGAGATCTCCATGACAATTTTCCAACTTAATTTATAATTTAATTCGCATATATGCCTAAGCCTGGGTAACTTGACAGTATTTTAGCCCACGTACAGTATTTAAAATGCGACACTTTGCCTGGATCACGCTTGTGTTATTTTATACATTTGAAATTTTCTTAGCTTTGTGGAGAAATTAATTAACTTACTGAAAATTTTTGTATACGAACAAAGTCATTTACTTCGTCTCCTTTCTTTCAATTAAGCTTTTTTTATGTTTATATATAGAAAGAGAGAGCGAGAGAGAGAGTAAACTGTTCGTTAAAAGCGGAATTCGTTGTAAGTAAAACGCATTGTCAGACGTGATTTTGCCGCCGTTTTTTTGTACACGTGTAAACAAGTGAAGTATGTCTTACCTTTGTGTGTTTCTGCATGCGTGTAATCCATTTGATGATTAGATGATGTCACCGCACACAGATCACAACATTAAATCCAAGTTCATGTTAATAACAGTAAATTTATTCTAAAACGAAGAAGTAAAAACAACTTGCACACACACTGACAGTTCGATCTCATGCTTTCATGAAGTAGCTGGTGATGCTCTTTTGTTTAATTTTTGACTTCGCCACCGCCTCGATCTCTCTCTCCACAAATTCAAGTTTTCTTTCGACGTCTCTTCCTTCTATCCTTAAAATCTCCTGCAAAGATTGAGAGCACTACTGGCATCTTTAACAGACGGAGCTACCAGTCACATAGAATTCACGTGATTTTCGTTTGCGTGCGTGCGAGTCAGTTGGCAAATTGTAGGCTAGGCTGCCTGTGTCTCGCCAAGTTGTGTGTCAGTTCTATTCTTAGCGCACTGCAGGATAATCTTGAAGGAGCGTTGTGTTTTAAAGGCAAGACAAAGCGAGTTCGTTGTATGCATGAACTTTATTTAACAAACATAGCTGTCGAGAACGTGTACAGTGTTCGTAAAAGGCGAGATCCGTAACGAACAGATTCGTTGTACGAATGTTTTAAACAGGCTTACAAAGATGGAATTTATCTGGGAAATCATGGTGTGTTCGTTCAACCCGAGAATTCGTTGTTATAGATGCAAACGGACTGAAGTTTTGATGTTTTGCAGAATATCGTGAGTACATGTAGTTTCTCATTTAATAAACAGCCACGTTGTGATTAATGATCCGATGACTTTGCTGATGTTCAGTAAAAAGTAACTTCAGTCCGTTTGCATCTATAAAACGTTCTTATTACTTAGGTTAGAATATTGAGAATTTATTTGAGCATATAGCTATATTGAACAGAGTTAACCGAACAATACCCAACTAGGCCAAATGAAAGGTTATACAGTCAATTAATTTTATTTTACAAATACCTGTATTAGTAGAAGGGTATTTCGAAATCAAATATGAGAATTTATCTTAACTCGTTTGGAGAACGGATATTATCCTGTCTCTAAATTACCGGCCTCTTTTATGGATCAACTCAGTAATCAGTCCAAATTAATTTAGCAAATCTGAGGCAATGTTTGTATGCAACGATAATTTGAGAAAAAACTAGGGTGTTTTATTTTATCATGGATTACAACGAGGTAAAAGCACAGCCTTTTTTGATATGGCACACGATGCTTTTATAAATGCAGACTGAAGCTATCAAAAATTACATCGATTTATGGAATAATGGGCGCTTTGAACTGACGTTACCATAAACCTCACTTGAGTTGGTTAAATATGCAACAATCTGTAGGAAAATTGCATCACCTCGAATTTTGCACTCAGTGATGTAGTCATCATAGCCGTTAGATAGCGTACCGCTAAAGAATGAACTTAAATGTGAGGGGTGACTTCCACAAATCGCCCTTTGGAGTGGTTATTCAATCCAACGAGCTTGTATATTGACTTTGGCTGTATCTCACTCACGACTCAACTGTAGACGATAGTATTTGTCGCGCGAGTTTTTTTTACGTGGAACAATCTACCTGAGTATGTGGTGAACTCACAAAATCAGAACATGTTTAGCAGTTCCTTCTTGGTCCTTCGCCCTATACATCCTGATCACGTGGATTTACATGTCACCACACTGTGCCTGATTCTCAAACTGTTCAGTAAGCAACCCGACCCGTTTTTGACTGTGACATTGTTCGTATTTCCCATATTGTTGTTTCTGTAGAGCTATATGCTTTTTAGACCATTAAAATTGAATTGAAAGAGGACCGAGAAGCTATATTACTCGTTTGTACATTTAGTAGAGACTCGTAATCTTTTACATTCAGTGATTTGCATCCATTCTAACATTCTAGTTTACTATCCTGGGATAAATAGCCGGCAATTAATACTCCTGAATTTTTACTTACTCTAACGTGTTTTACTGCTTACCTCCCCAGCAGTTATTCTGTAGTTAATTATCACTACGTTGATGCAAAAAAGACGCTCATTAAGCCAAGCTCATTTGCCACAGAGATTAGTGTTGGTCTCATAATTATCTCTCCAACACAATGTGTCATTCAACTGGGAGCAGAGTGCCAAATGTAGGTATATGAAAAAGCTCAACACAAAGATAATACCTCCAATACTCCGTGATTTTAAGAAATATTTTTTGTGTAATTAGTTTCGATAGGCACAACTACGCCTGGTTCATTCTATGGTTCAAAACGACATCGGGAATTGTCAAAATAGCCGCGGATAAAATTAGGTAACAGTGAGAATTACAGAAAAAGAACAAATGCATCGGGTTCTACCAATCAATATCGGTACGACACTGTTAACTGATAATTCATCATTGCAACCGTTCTTTTCAAAAGTTTGTCAAATATGATTAAACTTGTTTAAGCGTGGCCAGACTGTTTATAATGAAACTGATCGAAAGACCGAAAATTTTAAGAATTACTGACGTACTGTGATGCTCACATCCCCATTGCTTACACACCACTACCGGTTTCTAGTGCAGACAGTAAGATCAGGTTCAGTGAGCCTCAAGAATTACTGTTTGACCCCTTGACATTGACTTATTGAGTGGATTGACCAGAATTCAACCCGATCTTTTACTGTTTCATTCATTTCGTTCGGTGTAGCTGAAGAAGATGCTCTATTTGCTAAACAGAAACAGTTCAATGCCTGCCAATGAATTGCACAAAAGTTTAGAGAGAAAATGAGCAGGTGGTTCATTTTGTTAATTCGCTCATGTGTTGACTTATTGATTTCGATTAGTACAAGATTGCGCCATTAAATCAAACTATCGATTCAAGTTCACCTCACTGTTTACTTTTTCACACAGCACCATGGCTTTTGCAGTTTTGATCAACGCCTCACGCGTCATAGCTTTCTCACCGACTCGTTGTTGTGTGACCTTAATCTATCGATTCCCCATTGAACACGTGATAATCGTGTCGGTGTCGGGTGCGCCCTCGATGAGTTGTGCGGGTTTTCGTGTCGTTTTGTCAAGTGCTGTGTGTGACTCGATAAACACGCTGTTCTATGTGTTTCTTATTCACTGTCACTCCGGCTGTCTCAACTCCATTTAACCCATTCGAGTGTCTCACTGTATCTCGATTTCCGATGTTATACTCGCATGAGTTCGTAGGTATTCTCTCTCTGCTTGTCTCTGATTTCTCACCTCTCTCTCTTGTATTTTATCTTATCCTGCGCAATGTGCAACTGCTTTGTGATCATAATGGTTGTATGAAAATCATTCGAACTCCAAAATGGTCTTGTAAGAATTGTGTGCGTATGGTCGTCTCACCAAGGTTGTTCTTATGGATTCATCCCAACACTGCACCACGATCAGGTCATATGACAAGTTTCTTCAAATAAAGGACAGAAACATCATTTTGCCATCCAGAACATCTGTCGAGTGAATGTGATTTATCCCACGTGCTTGGACCACCGAACAAATGAAATCAAAATTTTCTCAATAATATTGTATGCGTGGTTTGATCGTTTATGCTTGAAGTGTGCTGATTTCTTAAAAGCTGTAATTTTGAACATTTCTCTACATTTCATATCAGAGATCCCTTATTCCATTTGCATCAAGATAAATTTGTTAAATAGAACCGCTTATTGAACAAATACGGTCGAATTTGTCTCGAGGATATCATGTGTAGATTTTCTGTGAATATTTTTGAATCATTGGCAAAGCTGAATTTTAGAAAAATGCTTTGTCCTATCCTTCTTCTTTTATTTTTATTTTTATTTCAATGTTTCCTTGCGCAAATAAGTAACACAAGCGGATAGTCAGTTAAATTGCCGCGTATTTGGCAGATGTCACATGGCCTATAACTCAGTTTGGGTGTAGCAAGCTAAATGAATGAATTCTGTGATTGTTAGTATGGGTTTGCGATAATAACACGCTTTATTTGTGAAAACCAGAATAAAAGCACTCACACACCATAATCGCTTATATTTGCGATTATCCATCCATGTCGAGCTCATCGAACTATTCACAAATTTGATCACGGCGGTCCATAACGGAAGCACTGGTCTCGAGTTTCGCTCTTATTTGTGCTCATCATCACTGCATATCCTCTGCTTCGGGTCGGATTCGAACCGCCGACCATCACTATTGTAGTACCAAGCCTTACGACCTGGGCTACCGTCCACCGTTTGACCGATCGCAATTAAGCGTTTATGAATCTTCCTGCTTCTGCTTTCTTTATGATTATTTTTATTCTTCTGCGAATTTATTTGTCATGAGCTGTCAACAAGACTATCAAGAAAAAGTGAACAAAATTGGTTGCAAAAATGATGAACGCGAACTTTGGGAACGTTTCGCATTTTAATTATTGTGTGTTGTGATTGTGCTAACCGAATGTTCCACAGTTCACGTTTATATTTAAACTGAGAACGATTGGAACGGCAAAAAGTTGGTCATTTATGAGTGCTTCACAATTTGAGTTGAATCCTTTTGCACTGTACAATGCTCACCTGAGGGTCGTTTCAAGGTCAAAATATGTTTAGTACTGTTTTTAAATCGCTCTTGCTGTACCCCAACGCACAAAACAGCCTGGAATAAGCAGTGGAGTTTTTAATCAAATGACACGAGAATCAGGAAAACCATGAGTACTACTTCAATCCTATGAAAATCGAGTATCGTTCGATAACAAATCGGTTCAACCGAATAATGAAGTTTTAATCTGCTGAATGCGGTACGAGTTTACTGTCGGTTTTGTTAAGCAATCCGTTAACGTTTTTGGTATTAGGGATAAAAGGTAAAATAGGTGATGCCGCTTTGGTCGATTGCTTGTCTCAAACAACGGTGTGTTTCACTAGATTTTCGCTCTCGTCAAAACTTTCTTTCGGAACAATTATCTTGTTCGGATAATACGTTTTACCACCTACATACACAGGTGAATAGACATTTGTGTGCAATCGGTTAGGGCTGTTTGGGAACATGACAATGCAACATTCCACAAAGCACCTTGACCTCACCACTAAAGCGTCTATAGTAAGCCAAGGGGGCGTCAAGTCACGTAGACAAGACAAGACCAGTTGTCGATTGATGCCAATCTGATAAATTTGCTACAATAGGTAACTTGCGGTTAATAAACGTGAATGGGGTAGAGATCTCCACAACAATGCGCTCAGCAATGATGCGATCGCAAGCTAAACAACATTCTCAATATTTGTAAGATTCAATAATATTTTTAAAATATTTTTCATGACGCACATTGGTGTCGCAGTGTCAAGTGAACTTGACCTTGTTTACTTAGATCAGATTGACGTCAATACTCATCGTGTTAGACAAGTCGTCAGTTGATCTGTCTGGCCTACGTGGCATAAAAACCCTTATGCTTATTATAATCGGCTTCGAAGTACGGTAAATCAGAGGTGGTGGGTGGAATGTTGCTTAGTCATGTTCCCTGTTCTAACCCCCAAGGTTGATGTAACGAAGCTTTTGTATCAGAAACGAAACGTTACCAAAACATGTTTTAACCAATTGGGTACATTGTTTCCATCATTATGACTGCACGGTCGATTTCGAAGATATTCCAATCAATCACATAGGCTTAAATTGTGTTTGACGGTAGCGCTGCTTGAAAGGCACGGGGTGTGGTCAGCCGTGTCAATGAAATCCCCTCACCAATCACTATCATATTTCATTTTTGTCTCAATGACTAATCGGTCATTCTTATGTCCATTACTAGCGTTTGTGTACTTGACCTTATCACAATAGCACATCTCGTTTGACCTGATTTGGTGAGCTTAAAGTGCGTACGCTCCACCATGATCAAATTACTCGTGGGTTAAGTGGAAAGTTGATCGATCAATCCACGGTCATGCATTAACTCGCCTGGCGAAGACAAATGAAATGCCGAGATGATGACCTTTCCGTTCGTGATAGTTGGCGATGACAATTATTAATACTCGAATAATTTTCGCTGACTCATCTTCGCTTTGGCCTTTTCCAGTCTATTTGACCAAGAAAGGAAAATCTCGTTTGATTATGTAAAATAAGGATACGTTGCTGTGTTATATTTCTTGAGAAATCCTCGAACCTTTGGCTTTATTGGACATAAATGAACTTTTTTCCTTCATCGATATTCTCATGATTGGTGAAACGTATCTCACCCGCAATCTCAATATCATGCAGCAACTACACTTCATTGGCTAACGAATAACAGAAATCAATCATTGAGATATGCTTTGATGAAATGTCTTTACTACACGTGCCGACGAGATCTGTTGCCAATTACGCCGTACGAGTGTTTTTAAACAATAATTGATGACCGATTTGAAAAAATCTCCAGTTGCTTCTATTCATTGGTTGAATGCCCGTTCAACTGAATATAATTGCAAAAGTTTTAATGCATCTCAGAAATATGTTGAAGGATGTTTGAAATCGGCAGATAGTCTTTGTCAATTGGGAAGCAATCCCGAAAACTCAACCACAAAACTGTTGTTACCAACTCGTTTCAAATTTGATGATATAACCCCACAAATCATTTTATACCATTAAGAACCAAACGATTCTCATCATCATTGTTATATACTATTACATAGTCGACAGCCAGTTATCAGTTTAACTATTTATCGCACTTTAAAGTGAAAGTAATTGATGACCAAAGTACTGGATTGCTCATATCCCCATCACTTACACGCCACCAATGTGAGCAACACATTACTTTGGTCATCCATAAGCGCCTTGAGTGCTTGGCCAAGAATCACTGTGATTCTGTGTTTGAACACCGTGTTTCGTTGTACGAACCCTATGTAACAGTTGCATTCGAGTATAACTTTGAAAGTAATTGAATTACAAGCTTCTATGCTTACTGCAAATGTATGCAACTGTACAGTACTTTCTTCTGTACATGCAAAACCGTGTCAATTGGAATGCTTGTGGGTAGTAAGTGGCTAATTAAAATTAACCAGTCTCAGTGTCATTATCACTTAGAATACTACCCAGACATTCAAAACTCGGTGCAGTACATACCCACATGAAAATAAGTTATGAAAGCGCAAAAAGTTATCCTGATCATGCTGTTTGATGGCGAAATACCCGCAAATTTCTCTCCAAGCACGGGAACGCCGAATAACGAAGACCCAACGTTATATCAATCTCTATGCATAGGCAGCACTTCACGCCACTCTACCCTTGTGCACGTACGAAGACTACAAAGTGTCAATGTTAGCGTTGAATACCCACAATAAAATTGAAACGCAATTTTATGTAGTCAGGTCAATAGAAATTGTAATTTAACGATCATTTAGACTTCTCAAATCGAACCAGGCTAGGAAAATTCCAAACCTGGGTGCAATAGGGTTGTGTTCTTCACGTTAGCCTTTAAATTAGGTCTCTGTGAACTCTGACTTGCTCGCTGTTTTATGGTCAACTTTTCGGGTAAAAGTTCGGTGATCACTGTCCACCAATGTTTATGTTTATCTGGATGCGGGAGACCATATGTCGATTAATTAAGGTGAAGCACACATCCTCATTGAGCAACCGCGGTTGTTTTCGAGTAATAGCTGTTTCGTTTGTGGGACTCACTTGTTTTAATTATGCTAGCGCGGATGTGAAGCAGATTCAAATCGTCCGTACAACAAGATGAGCTCATCTGCCGCTGCACTTTTTGCTTATTCGCATTTAGCCAATGGTCTAATAGTTGCATTTTTCGTCGGCCAACACATTACCGATACAAAACACACACACATGTTATGCAAATGAACTGTGATTTGTGTATGTATAAGAGTGAAACTAGCGTCAGTTGATATATTCATATCGTTCGACTGATGCTTCATCGTACAGGAATTGATCAAACGAAAAGCCTTGATGTTATCAATAGTTGTGTTGAATCCTTCCGGTTTCCTTGGCGCAAGTATAATTTCACTCACGGAACAGAATGCAAGCCAGTCACACTTTTCCACTTCTGTTGGCACACATTTTACACTTGGGTATAGTAGAGAATCCGGATTAAACACCATTTCCCAAATGCGTAATCATGGTCGTCTCCCCTGTGAGATGCATATGTAACCATCTCGAATTAGCGCTAACAGCCAAACGTGCTTGCACATGGGTGACAAATCTCGTTCTGGTCGAGTAATTTTTAACCTGGCGATTCCTTATTTGATTATATTCCATGCAATTGGTGCAATTCAATCGGTTACACGGTGTATAATTGGTCACTTGAAACACGTTGCAACAGAGGATTTACGATAGAGAGGCAATACCAAGGAGTATTATACTATCGATGTTGTGCAATTTTCAAACTAACTTCTAGACCACTCGACTATGTGCTTCAACTCCATTGAAAAGGTCTGTGTGTCAAGTAACTTTGAGACAGCGAAACATCTGTTACATGCAATTTCCCACGGTTACCGGCTCACCAACTTAATTACAATGCGAACCTATTGATCGATGTATATGTCAGAATAAAATATATTCTTCATAGAGCCCACCCGGTGAATACGAACAGCATGCAACCAATTGAGGGTGTGTATGTGAGATGAGGAAGCATTCAAAAATGCCATTTCATAAACACTTATCTTCCAAGTGCAATATTAAATCTGATTACTACAGGGCAGCCACCTGTCAAACGGAAATCTATTGCTTTTGGCATTTTGTCTACTATTCGCGTTTTATGTTTGACGACTTGAATCGTTCGTGAAAAATGGAATCTGATATGCCCATTGCACATTTGTACCAAAATGTATTCACCTACTAATCTTCTATCGCTCTTTCAGTTGGCTTTTGTCCGAATGCGAAAGTTCACCGTATCGTTCGGCACGGATAGTGATTCAACCAAAAGCTCCAACAGTTCTCAACTCCTCAACGAAAATGGAGCGGATGTCGATTTGCCCAAAATAACCACCCTTCATATTTCACTGACCGAATTACGACTGAAGGTAAGCGATTTATCAACACTGACTAGATTTTAAAGACTTCTTTGAAGGTCATTGGAGATGCCGTCTTGTGTGACGTGAAAAACAAATTGTTGAAATCGTTGGGATCGAAATTGAGCGACCCACAAAACATGGGTTTGTTTCAACCCAGTGAAGCTGGCAAAATGGGCAAATTTTTGGAGGAAGAGCGTTTGCTATCCGAATACACAGCAGACAAAAAGGAGATCTTTCTAGAGGTAATCTGTCCTTTCGGTTCAACCCGCTCTATGCTTAGTTCATTCCCAAACATCGTTTATGGCAAAATGCTACGGCGATGGCGTTATTTACTTACACATTTCCTAAAGACGTCCACAAAACGTTTCTACGTTATGTTTATCGGGGTGATCATAAAAAAGTCAGCAGTATTTTAAGTAAAGGCTTCGACCCCAATTTTCAATGTCCAAAAACTGGAGGTAAGTTTTGTTGATCGTGTAATAATAGACATTCTGTAGAAACCCCTTTAACTTTGGCAGTGATGAGACCGAAACCCCACTCTATGATTAGTGCACTTATAGCCGGTGGCGCACATCGAGATTTTTGTTCCCGATCGGGGATGACGGCATTACATAAAGCTGCCATTGGCGGGAATTTCGAAGCTGTCAAGGTAAGCAGTGTCATAATTTCAACCTTGCTCAGAGTTTACTCGATTTCGGTCAATCTCCGAACACTCTGGATCGCGAATGTTTGACACCACTGTACCACAATATTGTACACGACCAGGACACAAAAATATGTCACAGTTTGTTATACGAACATTCTGTTCTGGGCATAAGTGACAAGGAAGGCTTACAAGAAATTCACCAAGTGAGCTCGTTGTAATTGTATGATCCTTTTGCTTTTTGCTATACAAAAATATATCAGCAACGTCGTTTTAATTATTGTTCACAATGTCGATGTCTGATCATAGGTGTTATTTCGAAGCTACTAGTAAAATGTTATTGGCTACAAGCAAGCATTTACACAGAATGTCCAGCTCCAATGACTCGATGTCCATCCCACGTTTGTCCTGCGATTTGACCCTAGTTATCAGTGACCTTGAAAATTTTATTTTTCAAACAAAACTACTCAATTATCATTAACACGATTGTAGAATGCTCAAACGCAATGTATGCTCGTTCGCGTTTAATGCCACTCTATGATTTCGTTTCCGAAACTTAACGGCATTGGCAATATTAATAATATTTCTAGTTCAAATAAATGCATTTTTGAATCACATCCATATAATACTCAAACATTACTCACTTTTGTATTCGAATTTGCTTAAGTCGGAAGCGTGCCAATAATGTCTGCACCACTATGTGTGTCACTGCGCACATCAAGGACAACTGGAGTATAGATGAACGACTAAGCCGTTTGTTTTCTTCATCTTACGGTATAGAACTCACTGTTTCAAGGTCAGTAAAAGAAGCTATTCAACACATATATAACAACAAGTTAATGCCAATTGAAACAGAACAAATTGTACTGCTTTCAATCGTATCAAGGTTCTTTCACTAATTCTAACAACAAATTATTTTAGTAAGCATACCCTGCTGGCTGTCGTCACACTAAATGTGAATCGAAGTCGGTCGTGTATCAGATCGATGAATATCCATTTGCTAGAGATGTGAATGTGCTTATGCACCGTGTACTCTGTGGCATGCACCCAACGGCATTCAGCTACTGTTGCTTACATGGTTTCACTATGAAAACAAGGCTGTGAGATTGGCGCTCTAGCGCCCAATCATTTAGGTCAATGCGTTTCGTACCTCGGTCAAGTTGTGCACGATACAAAACCCACCGGCTGTTCAATGCAGTTTGAGCTTGTAAACAAAAATATGCGCGACTTTGCGTGATCGTTTTTACTACTGATTCTTCAAAACTGCTCACGTTCAAATCAAAGATTAGTTCAATTTCACTCAATCGCGAGAACTTTTTATCAACCCAAGATTAACAAAGTTGCCTCCTATGAACGATTAACATTTGCTTTTTCTTCACACTCCCGTTCAAACTCAACATGCACCTAGGATTTAATCAAATTCTGTGTTCCTTGACACTCCTTTGTCATTCCATTAAAACTTTCGATCTGTATTACTAAAATTGCGATTAGCGTCACACTTCTAGCTATTTATATGAGGCCTATTTCTGTTTAGAGCAAAACACCATTCTCTAACTTATTAGGTTATCCTCTCATTACAAAAAAGAACCCTTATGATATTTCTGCTTACCTTTCGATTTAAACTTCTGCATCCTCGAAATTCGATGAAATAGTGTTCATAGGTAACCGGGGTTGTATTGTGTCGGACCTCCACTCTTTTGGTGTGATGTGCACAATTAAGGTACGTCAGCGAGAACGCTTCCTCAATGCGCTTGCTTATAATTCTGTTTTGACAACGAAATCCGTATATCTGGCGTTCAGATTTGAGTTACTGTCTTTAATGCCGAATACAGCTTGACTGGATCGCTCGATATTTTATTTCTCTGAAGTTTCTACGACTCTAGTTAGTGCCTAATATTCGCTGACTAGTTAAAGCTAATTTTTTATCCACCTACAAAAAGTATCGGAATTGATTCCGATCAATATTCACTGTTTTCTAATCAGAACTTACGAACTACTCTTGGCGGCATGCGATGCAGATGAAATATGATATCCATTACCCAGGGTACAGACCGATTAGATTTCAAGTGTATTCTAATCACCGCTAAACGTAATGGTATTTCTAATCGGTAAGCATAGACATTCTACCAGGTTAAACGAATAAATCTTATTAACGACATAACGACCGATGTTCAAATCAAAGAAAAATGCACACTGCAATGTATGTACCGAATTTCGGCCACGTGAATTTCACTTGCCCGAGCGACCACACATTAAGAGCGAGTGGTTCGCGGCTCAGTCCCGGTGAGTCATCAAGCTAGATAGTGTCACGGGTATCATAGTGTTTGATCAAAATTGAACATACCTTGAAAGCGTCAAGAGTGGTCGTTGGCTGTCCGATAACCGCTTAGCGGCGGTATTCTCTAATAGTTTCCCAGAATTCGTTTTATGTAGCCTTTTTTTCAGTTGCTCACACCAAGTAAGATAACATCACTTGGATTTTTCTCAGACCATTCAAATTCCCCGCTTTTTGCCTGTAGTGTGACTTGTTTACCATATCTTTGTATTAGCCTATGCAGATATACATGAGACTTGATGGTAAAACATATTGCTATTATATGGCGATTTTCTTCCTATTAGAACCACAATTTCATCTATGTTTTCTACGAAACTTGTCAATTTTTAATTTCTTACTAGTTGTAGCCACTCAGGTCGGACAATTATTTTTATGCTAATCTTTAAATAATCATCTATTTTTTGTTCAGGCGGCGCGTTTGAATAGGGTGGAACATATCAACTTACTGCTGATGTATGGCGCCGATGTGAATAGCCGTTGCAACCCAAAACAAGCCAGTTTGCATGCACTTGTCAAACAAACGACGACCGCAACACCGGGAGATACTCCACTACACGTTGCAGCTGCGGCAGGTCAACGTTCTGCTGTTTTGCGTCTGTTATCTTGGGGTGCCGATCCAAGCCTAGTCAACCAAGATAACCTGACCGCAATGCAAGTTGCTAGCTACTGCGGGCATGGAGAATTGGCGGAAGTAATTCATCTATACCGTGGCTCGTCTACGGAACATAGAGGTAATGTTCTGGAATGCAATATTTTCGGATCGCTTTATTTAGTGCGAGGCCCTATGTTCCTCCAGGATATCAAGGGATTAAGTCAAGTCCAGTTATTTAGTGCATCAGACAATAATTGTAAGACCCCGAGGACATGACTGCATCGCAAATGCACCTTCACATGTCAGAATAATTAGTTTTCACGGTAATGCACGCTCAACCGAAAGATTGAGTCTTGGTGTATCGATTTGTGTGTATGGGTGCGGAATTCGCCGTGCCAAACGATGAGAAAATATTTCGACAGCTCGGATCTTTGAAACCACAACTTGATCACACAATTTGCGTGCACATTGATCGGATGTGTATGTGTGTTGAATATTTCAAGTCAGCTGCTGTCTAGGCGTCTACCAACATTAAGGTGATTTGGCTTTGACGATGATGGATCAACAATTTGTTTTGGAAATCAACAATTCAAGGTGGCACTCAAAAGATATGGCTGTTGACAAGAGTGTGTAATATAATCTCGTGATTTGACATAAGTTTTTAAATAAATTCTTCCATGATTTGCTAACCCAAAACCGAGTCCAAATTACATGGTCATATTTATTTTGAAGTTAGCGGTCTCTTCTGGTTAATTCACTCAACTATAATTCCCATCCGAGTCGAAAGATCTGTGACAAAGGGGAACAAGAGATGTATAGTCAGGCCAGGTCAATAGCACTATCGATCTACAACATAACAGCCAACTGGTTATTAGCTACTGAACCAGCTTGTATGATTAAGTGTTTGCTGAGTGTTTGCTGCCTACCTGGTGCTCGTTGTTAGGAAACTATATTTCACTCAGTTATAACGCTATAGTCATTTTTTCGACTATATCTTATAATACCTGAAAACGGTCAATCTTGTTTATTTTTGTGGTATAGCTTGTATGCGCCATGTAATAAATGTAAAATACTTATCCAATGTGAAAAGGATCACTTCAAAAACATACTCTCTGTAAGATCAATCTTGAAGTAGTCGATAGCTACATTTACTTCAGCAATCTTGTTTTCCTTGGCGGTTGTGTTGTGGACGAGATGGCACCGTGTGTACTCAAACCAGGTATTGCGTCGACATTGTTGGCCGGCCCGATGTTTCACTTCATATTAATCGTCTGATTTAAAACGCAATTTTGGGTTCTTCGCCTCATTATCATGCGAAACCTGACAGATCCGTGTGGAAGATGTTGGCCAAATATCTGTATTTGACACGGTTTTTCTTTGAAGTATTGCTCGAACACGTTGGCAGCATCGTGTCACTAATAATCTAGGTGTTTCTCGCGGGGTTGTATGACCCAAAAGCAAAGGACTGAAAATGTGCTGACGTTGGCTCTTTTATGACGTCGGGGACACATTTTAAGAACACCTACTCACCGCTTACCCTACTGTTCCTTGTTTGCAGTGCCTGGTGAGGGATGGAAGAGACAGCAGTGTTTCCAATCACCAACGTGTGGTAAGGAGGTGAAAACTGCTTCCCACAGTGTATTGTGGCGCTCAGATCCTCATCCCTTACAAACCACTGCCGGTTTCTGGCTGTTTGCCGTCATCAGGTGGAGATAGTAAGACCAGGTTCAGTGAGCCTTGAAACAGTGATAATGTGGTAAACAAAGTTATACTTGTATGCCACTGATATATAGGAATCTTACAAAGAACCACGATGCTTCCTACTGTGCTAAGTTAAGTTCAATATATTAGTTTTATTTAGTAGTGCTCAAAATGCCCGCGTAACACGTGGTTGTGATTGGAAACCGAAGCCAACCACCTTGATGGAGTTTGTTGTGAGTTCTTTTACTTTTCAGAATAACTCGTTTTGCTTGAAGCAAAAATACAACAAATGCAAAATCGCATTCATCGACAATATAGAAACCGTTTGTCTCAATAAATTTTTTAACATCTTATTTGTCTTTGATTGTCCTCTAATTCTACCCCTAATTACTTTACATTTTGTTGTACGAGGTCAACTTCTCACTTAGATTTTCCAAGTGTTCTAGACTATAATATCCGTTTACGATGTTATCCAAAATACGTTGATGAAACAAATATTCACCATGTAATTGCGAAATATTTCTTCTACTTTCAAATGTTCCCAATGAAATTGGTTTACAAACAAGCTGATGCGGGTATTGCGGCTACTCGATGTGATTAGCTGTCATCATAGACGTAACATACCGGGTTGCATTATACCACTTTGATTGCAACTGTTTGCTTTTTAAATTGAAATATATGCTTACTATTGACAGATAGTCCCTTCCTTCCGGCCCCAACTTACAACCCTAACCGACGAATTAGACGAGCCCCAGCCAATTCCTACATCACCGAACCAACTCCACTGACAAATATACCTCAGGACCATTCTCGCGGGGCAGAAGTAATGCACGTGCGTTCAGATGATCGCAACAGATTACAGCGGGCAACATCCGAAAACAATATAGCTATTTCGAAAACCGAGCAACAAGAAATATCCCAAAATCAATTGCATTGTTGCAACCAATTATCTCCTTCATCAGCTGAACGAAAAGTACTTGGTACCATTCCAAAAGTTTGTGGCACTCTCACCTTGGATCGGCGGTTAAAATACGCAGGAAAAGAACACGGTGGGTAATGCTATCTATCTATCTATCTATCTATCTATCTATCTATCTATCTATCTATCTATCTATCTATCTATCTATCTATCTATCTATCTATCTATCTATCTATCTATCTATTTATCTATCTATTTATCTATCTATCTATCTATCTATCTATCTATCTATCTATCTATCTATCTATTTTGGGTTTCCATGTGTATATTCTGTGCAGAAAACTTTTCTCTTTTAAAGTTCGCATTTTAAAGTCTCTACATCTACTTGAGTGGTTCGACACTAGCGTCTCCATATGTACTATATACTAGTAAATATCCGCTTGCATTTGTGTGCAAGCTTTCGCTAAAATTATCCAAACCCCCTACAGCACTTGGAGCACTCAAGCATAATTTATGTTTCTACTGTTTATGTTATGTTGTTATGTTTCCTTAACAACTTCTCACTTCATGTATCCACATGCCTCAATTTGCATGTCTTCTACACCAACTTATCTTTTGGTAGTCTTCGCCTCCCTTGCATTCAACCGCCAGTTTCTTGTTGTTTTACTGTTTCACATCGACGATAGTTCCATTGAGCCTCGAATCAGCGCAGGGAAACTTCAAATTCAATGTTGAATGAGGTTAATACAAACAAACATTGTTTTCAAAAATAAAATCAACAAGGCGAATCCGTGTCGAGCGCTACAACTCCGAAAACATACATGCCAGTTGTTTTCAGTGTGTATTCCCTTTTACCACTTTTCGACCACATTTAGAGACGTCTGAGACGAATAGAATTAAATTTTCTAGTTCTTATTAAAACAAAAACTAATTTTGTATTGATTTGTTACAGTTCAACTCGTTCCCACTTTTGACGCTAATCAGTTAAACCACAGGTGAACGCAGTATTTTTTGTTGCAGTTGACTTTTAAATCAACATATTAGCTAACGAAAGTACAAACTCAATAAGACGTAGTATCGAAAAGGAGACTACCAGCTTGCAATCTTGTAAATGTCGTGACTATATAATGATTTCTGAAATTCTGACATTGCTTGTAAATCTTGCCCCATTATCAATCTTCGCTCTTCTCCGTTCCAGTACCAATCGGCGCCTCACAGCACACTATTTGCAACCCAAATGATGGAAAAACAAGAGAAATCTCCAATTTGACGCGTCAAGCGAACGATCAATTCTCAAATGATAGATTTTTACGTGAAGGATCCCAGACAGACAGTGGGATTAGCAATTCGTCGACCGAAAAGCAAAACCACTTGCTAAGCAAAGTCGTGACACACTCCCTGCTCAACACGTACGTATTGTGTATCAACGAATGTTCGTCTTTTGATTTTTGTATGACACTAGACTTTGCGAAGCATTTTCTCCTTTGAATGGGCACAAACATTAGCTTATGTTGTAAGCTCAGTGGGGATAAGAACAACCGCAAGCCCATTGTTTATCAGAAATGTATTGAAAGATGTTTGAAACTACTCAAGTATTTATTTGTGAAAATGACTTCATTGAACTCGTCGGAAACATATATTCGACCGATCATGTTGTCATGATAAGGAAAAGAAATGTGTATGCGATAAGTTAGACCAGTCTTTTGTCAAAGTTTAGCTGGTGATACAGATGCTTCTGTATACGAAGTTTGCTAGTCAGGACAGGGAACATGACTAAGTACCATTCACCTACCACATCTGTTTCCCCTTACCACTAAGCAGCTTATAGTAATCATAAAGGGGTGAACTCACCTAGGCAAGACAAGATCGGTGATCAAATTGCTCAACACGGTGTATTGCCGTCAGGCTGATACAAGGAAGCAAGTCAGTAGACTGTGGCTCACATGAGTAAAAGTGCATAACTTACATAATACATAGTACATAATACATATTGTGTTGCTCACATCCCCATCCATTACACACCACGCCCGGTTTCTGGCTGTTTGCCGTCATCAAATGGAGACAGTAAGATCAGGTTCGGTGAGCTCTGAAACAGTGGCATAGTGGTAAACAAAGGTATAATTCTATGTCATGGTTAAATTAGGTTATTACAGAGAACCACGATGTTTAAATACTGAATCACAAAGTGATTCTTGGTCAAGCACTCAAGGCGCTTATAACCGACAATATACACGATTAAAGCTAAGATAATTTTAAAAGTTTGAATAGATAATATGTATATGATGACCTTGACCCTGTTTGCATGTCTTAGATTGACGTTAATAGACGTGTCATAATACAGGATGCCTAGTGGTAGGGTCAAGTAAAGGTGGTAGATGTTATGCTAGTTAACCACGTTCGATGCAATTACATCTTAAGGATTTCAAAATTTGCGGCTAGTTCAGTCCTATTTAAATCTTTGAACGCGCAACGTTCCATGCTTTTTAACAATCTGTCATTACTGTTTATAAAAACCGAACCAATTTGTCATAATGATTGATCACCGTTTTGAAATGTCATCGTAATTTGGTCGTTGGTTTCAAGTAATGTTAAGTTAGTTTCTAATGTTCAAGCGCTTCTTCATAAGAATGGCATCCTGCGATTGCATGTGTGACATGATTCACAATCCGCATTTCTGACAATTCTTCGACACTCCAAGACTCAACACGCCACTTGAGAAATAATCAAGTTTCCGCTTTGGTGCACAATCGATTTGCTTCACCATGGATGATCCATCGAGTCTGCTTTAAAACATGGTAACCTGAGATTCCTAATCTTGCAAGAAGATAACTCCGGTTAATTTCAAATTAATCAGTTCATCACTGAATAAATAACCAATATTGTGGGCAGCTATTTGCTGCCTCTCTACTGTCGCAGTGGAGAGCTAGCTGCAGCCCAACCAGTGATAATGATTAGCCACTCTGATCGATGAAAGTTTCCTGTGCTCCTATATCTCATTGTAGAAATTTGGCTGGTTTTACGGAACCAATTGAACAATCTTTGTCGTTCACCACTTTTTGCTCGATTCCTCTTGGAGAAATTACATTGTTGTGCAATTTGGTAAAATTGAATCATTTAAAGATTTCACAAGAATATCGTTGTTGCTATTCATTCATCTGCTGTAAACGAAACTTTTTAACATTGTACTTTAGTTTACATTTTCGTTTTTACTAAACCAAATCAGGATTGTGCGTGATGGGGAAACTAGAATTTTTCTTACTTTTTCACCAGTACCGCACGTGAACAGCACAATGAACATTCTCCAACAAACGTCGCTCACTGCAATGAATCGAGTGGTCAGACTGGTGGAATTCGTCCCTCAGTATCTTGCATGGATGCAAGGAGATGGAGGTTGCAAACTTTGGGAAATAAGTCTACCGACACACAACCGGCGATTGTTGAAACCTTACACTCACACATTCCAAGAACAGTGGTTCTTCAGAAGGCTCCGAAGAAACACTCTGATGGCTCCTGTTCAGAAAAGTCTTATGGTCTGTCATTGCGTACGGCGAAAAGTATGTGGTTCATTGAATTTTCGGAAACTTTTCCCATCTATTTGATAGTAAATTGGAAAATTCCTGAGTGTAAGGCCTGTAGAATGTTAGAACTATTTTCAGTTAATTTTTAAACCAGTTTGGCCTTAAATTTATTCTCTAATGTATACTTTATGATCATGATTTTTTACACATTCACGTATGCTCAGTATAAAGTATAAATGCTTGTTTCTAATAACCATATTTCTAAGTCGTGATGATCGTTGTTTTACTGCTGTTACTTGCATTTCGTGCACCTAGAAGAATGTTTTTAATAATCGTTCGATAAGATTGAGAAACACGTACAGATAGCTAATCAGACCTTGAGGTGCAAACGTTTCAAACTATGAATAGTAGGCTCTCATCCGGCTTCAGTCCCTAAATAGTGATTGGTATTCGTTCTGGTAACAAAAAATGCAAAAGCACACGCCTGAATCTTCCTCTCGCAATCACACCAAGTTTGATGGTCTATTCCCGTTTGGTTTGACCGATTGGCAATTAGTAATTTCAGCAAACACTCGCGTTACCCCAAGCCATTGCATCTCCCTTCGCGTTACTGACTCACAATGTTTCTAGCTACAAAAAGTGTCGATCTTCCCAACGCTTCAACTTTTTTAATAATATTGTTGTCCTTATACGAATATCCTATGGTGTTGTACAGCTACCAACTTTTTATACCATACCACACCATCTTGAATGAGAAAAAGCCCTAGCACTAACCACCTCTTAATAACTAGTTTTCAGTCTGGAGGAATATGTGATCCACATCTCGATTGAGCGAATCTCAGATATTGTTGCTCTAGGTGAAATACCGGTCACTTCAGAAGCCATGCTCTACACGTGAACCAATCGCATGTTTGATCAATTGTGGATGGCATGGTTCTCACCTCGTTAAAATTGTTCAAAATTTGCCAATTACCGGCTCATTACTTCGTTAGCTGTGTTTTCCAAACCATTCGATGATAACGCTGGGTGACTTGATAGAAACGGTGGAAATAGATCATGCAACTCCGACCTGAAACCTCGATACTTCCGAAGCATTTGATCGTAGCAAATAGAGCCTACTACTGCTACTACAGAAGCGAAAAAGACTGCATCACAATGAAATTTGTTGGATTGTTTAAGTGACTACCAGAGGTGCGTGCCAAGGGTTCAAAATCAAGTATTATAACAGCCACCAGCATTTTTTTACCAAGCTCGGTCCTTAGTATCATCCTGCTTATGTTTTACGTCAATGAGATATCATAATCGGTTCGCTGTAACATAACGTTATTCGAAAAAGACCTAAAGATCTAAAGTTGCATCAATTGCGCAGAGTAATGTTTGTGATTGCAATAAAATCTTGCTGTTCTTTACAAATGATGGTTACCGAACAGATTATATTTAAACTTCCACAGATCCCAGCTTCTAAATTTGGGAAAGCAAAATATATTCTACATGCAAGCTAAGCTTAAGTGACCGAGAAAAACCCAGAAAAAAGAGTTGTGTGTCTACACATGCTTCGGTCTAAAATCCTGACACCAAACAACCACTGTTTTAACTCTAGCATCACACATTCATATGGGTATTTTGGGAATTTTCTCCCAGACATTCCCACGCATCACGAGTACTTACATGAGGACGGTCATTGAATATGTTGCGCAGCCCTGGTCTCTTTTTGGCTCAAAATGGAGATCGAACTTATATATTGTGGTGTTCACATCCCCAGACCTAGACCCTCACATCCCACAGATAGAATTTATTCAACTAATTTATCATCGTTTAACGAAATTAGAATTTGACATGCAAACCAAACCGTATGAAGAATGGATAGCTTCCCTGAATTTGGTCGACCTCCCAAATCAACGTATCACTGGACATCTTATCCTACTTTACATAATATTCTATCTAACGTAGCAATTCCTACAAGGGCTTTTCACGCGAAGAGAAACACAGACCTCTCACAGTCATGCTTATGCGCTGCTGGTGCTCAATTCTCGCATAAAATGTAGAATGCATTTTTATTCGGTTTAGTTTACCTTATACCTTTACCTATTCAACAGGTTTATATGATTTCTGTCTGAAATGGATGAGCTTTTATCGAATCATTCGTTTCCTGAATCAATATATACTGTATAATATAATTTCTCAGTTTATGTTTTTGCTTTTCTTACATTTTAATTTGTCCCCTCAGCTCCTTTTTGTTACGCTGATTGTTTTTTAGACTGTCATCAAACTTCAGTCACATTGAACATGTTGACCATGATTGTATTTCCTATTTTACAGGTCCAGAATTAATTTCAGCCTTCTCACCTACATCAGAAAAACCGAGTTTACAGACAGTCATTCGTGTTGTGGAAGGCATGCCAGCTTATAAGGCCGGAATACGAGATGGTGACTTTGTGATCAAGGTTAGCTGTCTGTGAGACATTTTAATAACGTGTTGCACCACATCACTCGACTGGTTTCCTGCATTATTCGCCGCTTTTTCTGCAAATCACAATAAAACACTGGCTATAATACAAGTACAATACGTAAATGCATCCAGTCGTGGAATATATATCGTTAGCTCATGTTGCTTGATAGGAAAAGTACGTCGTGCTATTCAAGAATATTTATTATATGGCAACCCAAACGGTTACTATATTGCTGCAGCGACTGTTTAGACTTGGATTTCAGCACTGTCGGGCTGGTCTAATACTAACCCACAAAGTAAAGAATGTGGCGTCCAATCCACAAATTCATCTATTTGTAATTGGTTACATTCTCCCGACATAAAACCATAAGTTTACCATTCTCATATCATATAGCATAAACTGTCTCCGAAACTATTTTTCCGACAATATGCTTTCTCGGTCAGAAACGTACGAGTAATGATGGTAAAAACTGAGGCTCCCCAGTCCCCTTCAAAGAAGCCTTCGAAGCGATGCGATACTAACCTACAAAATATTAAATACCCCACATCATCCCTTAAAACATTTATTCGAATACCGTGAGTCGCGACATACACGCAGCCACTCAGCGACACTGCAAATTCCCCACTCCCGCATCAGCGGTCGCCGATATTTTTATTGTGTACGTGTCTGTTTCCTTTGGAATTCCCTCCCCGAAACTCTTGTCATCTCTCTCAGCATCGAAACGTTTATTCGAAATTTGGATACTTATTTGTTGCATAACGATTTGACGACACCTGCGTATTGACTCATGGTAACTATACAACTTGACTATACTTGACATTACATGTTTATTTTATACCTATTTCCTGAACGAATATTTACTATGATATGGTAATTGTGAAGCTATGTGCTTTTTGTGACCATAAATTCTTGAATCTTGGAAATTAAGCCTTCTGGGAGTGAACTATAAATCCGTAATTTTTAATTTTCTAGCCCATCGGTCACTGCCCTCAAAGCGAGGTCTACCCGAAGTCACATAATCGGACAGATACCACTTGGTCACATTGCATTTGCATATTGTGGCCTCTGCACAGTTACCATTGCAGTGCATATATAATGTCGCAGATGTTGTGGGAATCAGAACCCTTTCAAGCGAACTCACAAGTCCTGCATAATTATGCATTACACGTATTGACCTTTCTAGAAAACTGGTGTATTCCAGCCTACGGGCTAGCACGAAGCGTGTGATGTTCAATAAACTTGATTCACTATTCTATATTGAGTAGTCAGTAATCACTTAGGGTGACTTGTAATATTAGTTGTCAATTGGTGTTTAGCTCTGCTACCACAAACCGAGTTTGTGTGACAAATCTGCCTGTGATGCGATTTGTAATGGGATAACTATGGTTGATTAGTATGAAACAACGTATAAAGATACTTCCGAAGAACTTATATTCTTTAATTTGCTATAGTATGTCACAAAAACAACTCATAGCAACTGATTAAAATATCATTAACCCCTTATCGACCCTCGGAATCTATTTGTTCGATAATATTGAACACACGTTGCGATATGTGAGGTAAATTTCTTTTCAGAAGGGCGGACTCAAAAACCAGCTACGTTCGCACATCTCCTGCACATCAAAATTCAATTATCCTGTATTGATTAACTGGTAACTAAAAACAGCAGCTTGCATTAATGTGTATGATTATCGAAGACATTGCCAAATAAGTTAGAGAAAATGTTTTGAATATTTCTCGCTGTTCACCCATCAGGTTAACGGGATTGACGTCACTCGTTTCTCCCATGACGAGGTCGTTCGATGCCTGTCTTCTGCATCGTCTGAATCCGTTTGCCTAACAGTCATCCGTTCCGGCCTCAAGCGATCGAAATCCACGACAGCTAATCAAGGCACGCACCCCCATGTATTGGACACTTCGCCTATCACAGAATATACCTCTGTAAACCGTTTCAATTGTCAATCCAAAATACAAGATGATTCGGGTATATCATCCGCTCGGAGCTCGGATCGAACAACTTATTCTTCCCTACAAGGTATGCTTCGGTTAATAGAAACGAAAATTGCAGCATAAGCTCCTTTCGCTCATTTTAAAAATGAAGGGCGATGTATACTGATTGAATCCCTTTGAGCAAATGAATATTAACAGCATCGCATATAATTTATCTAATGCATATCATGTAATTAGCAAATGTTTTATATTATCTCTAGATGACAGACCAGCAGCGAGATGGAGTGATGAATGTTCGTCCATTCGTGGTTCGCCCTACTTTTTGAACCCAACTTCAGAGATAAAATACGTGAGGTCAAACTACCAATCGGAACGCAGGCAAAACACCAGTTCCACACAGAGAATCGTTGTGCCACGATCGAGGACCATTTGTGGATTGGCAGCGGTAAATTTTCCTTTTGTTCGTTACATTCCCTGCTGAGTCATCGATTGCCAGGGTCCTTTCTAATTTCGTGCAGTTATAATTCACAAAATCCGTATGGGCGTGGTCCTCAGGGCGTAGACTCATTGCTCCGAAATACGGTAACTATGGCTGCAATCGAGGGATTACGATATGCTTTCCACATAGTTGATGAACATAGTGTGATCAGCAGTTTAATTTTTTACTCAGCTGATCCATATTTCACTCTTGTTACTTTGTACCCGTGAGTAGTATGATTTACTGTCAGTTGTAATTGATTTCTTTTCAGCAAAATACAGCAAGAAAACGTTTCAGCATTTAACTTATCAGCTATTCAATAAAATGTACTGCAATATTTTTTTTAAAATTCAAATAATTTAATTAAACATTGCGTATTTGCACATGGCTCATCTACCCAAATGTCACTCGTAAGTTTCAGTTGCAGAAAACGTGAAAACAGCAAAAGACACGACTTGCCGCTTACCCACCAAGAGGTCATATTTAGAAATATTGGTTCACATATCATGTCAGAGGTAATAAATTTACATGGACATATTTGTGCATGCGAATTGCTAACCAATGGAAATAGATTATTAAATAGTCTATCCGCCTTCCGTCGCTGCTTTGTTACAGTCGAATCGGGCAATAATAATAATATTGACAGGTCGGTTTTAGGCGACAGCAGTACAATCGACGCATGGCAACCTGCATCCCATACTTTAAGTGAGTGGAAGGGCCTCGCCATAAAATGTACTCACTTGACTTTCATCAGTATACGAAGTAACACGTTTTTTGCCTCACTTCAATTAACGACCATTAAGTATCCAAGATCCTCATTTGCATGTATTTACATCACACGGCCAGTTTCATGCTGTTTGTATTCATCAAGATCGGTGCGAATTAGGAAAGAAAATGTTTACGCGAGTTTGGAACCTGTTTTTAATGTTAAATTTCCATTGTACAGCGAAATGAGGTGCGATAGTTTAAGTACTCCGTTCATTGGACTATAATTGGTAATTTCCTTCAGTCAATATCAGGGTCCTACATACCACGTAGCTCGATTGGCAGAGTTCAAACAAACTCGTACGAACCTAGGGACTCGTGGATCTTTATTATGGACAAAAGTTTTGTAGTAGTAATAATAAAAAATAACAAATTTGTATGAACCAATTTCAGCATAAGCACAAATCGCATAAGAACATCCTGGTTGTAAATACATTCCATACGACCGCAATAACAGCACAAGGATCAATTTGGTTCGATGGTCAATCAATAACTGGTGAATTTGATCCGCGAATTCACGCTTTTTATTCTGAAAGGAAAATCAGTGGAAGCACAACTGTGGTCTTCGATCGATCAACTGCGATCTGCGTGCGCATCTTTACCATCAATGAATCACTCATCGACTCGTACTTGATGAAGTAATGAGATTGAAGCTTTAGAATTGGTATCAAACCAAATAAACTAGCGTGGCCATGTGGGCTATTATGCAATGGGGTGTAATTAGCTATAGATAGATAGACAACGTTCCACGTGATCTCGTTTGGAGTTCCATGGTTTGGGCTACGATGCTTGCGCACATCTTACCACTGCAATTGCTAGCAACTAAGTTCGCTTCCAAACTTTGGCTCGGGATTATATCGGCAGGCCATGAGCTTGGGACAGCAACGAAGTAATCAAAAGAAGTGGGTTAATCTTAGGCCAAGAAGTTTAAATCTGTCTATTTTTATGAGTAATATGCAGTGAAAACTTTATCAAAATACCCAACATGGTTTCCGATTTATCTTGTTTGGGAAACATAAAACGTCTTGCCCAATTAGATTTTTAAAGCAGAAATTATGGGTTCCCGATAAAGCGATAGACGCCAGTGTTCAGTTCAGTTATCTCTCAGAAAATGTATCTGTTCGATGATGAATGACTCAACAGGGTGAAAGAAAGAAAGAAAGAAAAATGGTGAAGAGAATTCACTAAGCCTGTTATTCAACTACCATTACTGCTGCATACAAATAGTGCGGTGAACCCTATTATGGGGCAAGACTAGCGACGCACATGTAATCGATACGAGTAGTGAAAGCCGTGCTTTAATGCAAGCGAGAATATCGACAGGTCCCCCACTGCTAAGCAGAACAACCATTTGGTTTCTCCGTTAAGACCGGTGCCTGAAAAGGGCCCAATAGTCATCATAATGTTATTAGCTATGGCGATACCAGATTTGCATCACCCAATGTAGCTGAAAAGAATTTAGTGCCTCATAAAAATGTAATCGTTTCAGCGTGATGAACCATCCTATTAAGTAAATTTGCGTATGTTTTGCTCTTTGAGTTCATTTCGTTCAGAAATCAATGAAAAGAGTATTTAGGCCAGGATTGCCGAAAGCTTACCCTCAGTGTGTAATTAGTTATCCGTTGATCCGAATGCCCTTCTAAAACCACAAGCAAAGCCAATAACAGTCCAACATTAACTGTTGTCTACGTGTGGATCTAAAATTGGTCAACCCAAGCGCCATGTCCAATTTATTTTATTCGCTAACTGCCACCATTGAAATACTCAGGGTTAAAAATATAAACACATCGCTAATTGACTGAAATTGATTTGGGAACCTTATTTAAAAGTGAATCGAAAAACTAACTACAATTTTTCATCGCTTCAAGTTCAACTAAACTTTGATTTCTATCTTCACATGATGACAACGACCAGAAATCGGTCATGGTGTGTGGATATGAGCTGATCAGTTAATTTGTCTGTGAATCAGTGTTTGAACAAAATGGATCCTAGTTGACAGCGGCTTCAAATTATAACGATACTTCCCACTTTCCAGTGAAACTAACCTTACTGTGCTCATCCGAGGACGGCAAACGACCTAAAACCGGTTGTTGTGTATGAGAAGTCAATTTGAGTAATGCAATACATTGGTTATTTTTAGGAGTCTTGATGGCTTGATTGGGAATTGGGTATCTGTAAGAACGCTATTCCACACTTCAAGTCTCACCGAAAACAACACTACGCTCTCCACGGATGATAGCAATAAGCCAGAAAGAGATTAAAGTGTATGTGTGGAGGATCTGAGCAAAGCGGTAATTTGTTATAGGTTTTCACATGATTATCCTATGTGCTCCTCGACGAGTGTTTATTTCAGAGAAATGATACGTTGAGACAAATGAATTTTCTGAGCCACTTAAATCCTGTTCGCTAACTCGGCCATGAATAAAACATTTTCAATTTTTTTAAAGGTTACATATCATTTTGATTAGCCGCATCCTCGATAATCTGCGTTCAATAAATTGTAAGTATATATTCATATGGAACAATCATAAAGCGATCAATTCTTACAGGTCAGCCAGATTCGGCGTAGACTGGAGTGCATAACCCACAGTTAAAACGTACCCATAGCCATCAAAACACATATGTTCGTTCGCGCAAGCATCTTTTTGAGTAGGTTGAATCAAGAAATCACTGAATGTTATTTTTTACTCTACTTCCTAGACATTGAAACCAAATGATGCTACTCCCACGCCGCGTTCGTTTTATTTTGCGCGAAATCCTCATTTTCATCGGATCGGTTCTGAGGATTCCAGATCCTCCAGGTCTTCCGAGACAAGTGTGGTTGTCAGCGAACCTGCACGTACACGATGTTCGTCAACGCGACCTTGCGATGCCAGAACTCGCGATCAGCCCAAGGTCACTCTCATTAAAGCCGAGAAAAATGCCCAGAAGAACGTGACCGAGTGCGTGCAACAACAAGTCCGCGTGTATCCTGCTCATCGATCGCCACCTACACTCGTCAACCCAGGCCACGTGATCAGCGAGAAGTACAGTGTCACTGAAATGGTTCTTCCTCCTCCGATGCAATTTCGCTAACTTGCGCATATTGTAACACCCATTTCTGTACACTTTTGCATAGCGCTGTGATGGTAGCTAGCCTTTAAAGGCTAGTGGAATTAAATCTACTCTCTTTAAAGAGAACACATGCACGATGGTATGTATAACAGAGCATAAATAAAATCGCTTCAAATGAACAGCATTTGATACCTTGCACACAGGTGCTCATATGATACGTTGATTTTAAAAGCTCTCAGCTAGCCGCGAATCGGAACGGGTTTTAAATATATTGGTTTACTTTAACCAAAAAGAAATGATCTCTATTATTACATCAGGAAAGTCAATTAACGTTTTTCAAACAATTATTAATTAAAGTGATGTGTTGCTCACATCCCCCGAAAATACACTTCATTACCGGTTTCTAGCTGTTTGCCGTCATCAGGTGGAGACAGTAAGATTAGGTTAAGTGAGCCTTGAAACATTGGATAAATGGTAAACAAGGTTATGCTTGAATGCCACTGTTGCATAGGGTTAGTACAACGAACCACGAATATGCAAACACAGAATCACAGTGTTTCATGGTCAAGCACTCAATTAAGATTTCACTGCTAATCCGCACGATGAATCTACGTTAAACGACAAAGGAGATCAGTGACTTTATGTGTACATCATCCGTACAATAACAGACTAGACGTAAGAATATTCTCCCTGGGCACAATGGTCAAAATTGACGTTTGATACTATTATCAGCTTGACTAGCATTTCCCATATTTTCAGCGAAACATCTGAGGAAAGTGAAAGAATTCCATACGCGTGTATTGTAATGTTTGATGAAAAATATCGAAAAGGAATTCCTTCGGTTTGATCGCATGTTTCGCTGGAAATATTATCAGTTGTCAAACCGCTACTCATCCACGTGGTGATAGCTGGTTGAGCAATTGAAAAACTGTCACAAAACGTGTTTCCAGACCGACGAATTGTAAGGAACAATCTCACAGTCTTTCTTCCGCGATTGTACTGTGCGATCACTCTCGAACAGAAATAGCACCCAGACAATATCCGACGTTGCAAGCATTCCATACACGACAATAACGCATTGCTCATTTTTCATTGGAAATAACACTTAGTGCTTCAATTATTGATTAACAGTGATTTCGAATATTTTAGTTTTCAATTTTCAATTAACGAAAATGCCTGATGGTTATACGTAGGCGAGCAAGTAAAATTCCGTCTAAAACGCTTCAATGACTACTAACGCTAATACTCCAAATGATACTTTAATCAGCACGAACCCGGTGATGTGCTTTAAGACGAGGTTGAGGTAACTGATTCCCAAATGATCTAGGAATCGCATCTACAAAAATGCATACTCTTCGAGCCGACGAAATAGCAAGTCTAGATGATTGTTAATGGGTAATCGAAAATGAAATCAATCAATCTGACCGCATGGTAGGAATTGCGACGAATGATGTTTACCGGAAATCTGCGATATTTGGTTCCATTGCCTCGAAACCATGCATTAAAGCAAATGATTCAAAGGCGATACAACAATTATTACCGTTCGATTGTGAAAAGAAATCATTTAAACAACAAATATGCAACCTGACGAACCAGAGATTTCACCTCGCTGGCAGTGATTGAAGAGTAAATCTGGTTAGTCATGCCAGCGTGTACAGTAGAAACAGAAGTCAACAAAGTTAAACTTGTATGTCACTGTTTTATAGGGTTCATACAAGGAACCAGGATGTTCAAATACAGAATCACAAAGTGATTCCTGACCAAGCGCTCGAGGCGCAGATCAATGTATTGTGGTGCTCACATCCCCATCCCATGGTGTGTAAGGGATGGGGATGTGAGCAACACAATACAGAAGTCAACAGTTAATTTGCTTTCTTGGAACTATGGACAATTATTCATGAGGTAAACTTCTTTCGAAACGATATGGTTTTGGGACTCATCTTAATCAACCTTTTGTGTGTCGAAACTCATCCATCGGGATGGTCATGTTTCCGTCTTTGCGTAAATGCCAACTGAATACGCCCGTTGATCGGTGTCGTACATCTAACTTGCCTCTATGGGTTTCGTTATTCCGATGCGATAATCTTGACCGATATGTGACAATGTTTCTGACAGTGCCCAACTATTGTTTGCGTGTACTTGTTTCTAGCTTTCAGGCAGTCTATTCGGTGTAATATTTTCCACAACGGAAAAAGAATTTCATTCAGAACTTCTTGTACTTTAGTTAACCCATCTTTGAACAACGTCCAATCAACGATGCAAACTCAGAAAATATCGCAAAACTATCTTCATACAGCTGGCGTACAAGCAATCAATACCATTTCATAGAATGGTTTGGTTTCAGACGTACATGAATATAGTAAGCGCCACATATATAATTCGAAGAGTAACATGCGAGGCTTGGATCTGATTGAGTGTTGGTGTACGCGAGGTGACCTAATCTTGACATAAAAAATACCAAATACCACTCCCGTATCAACTATTCTCGAAGTTATTAATTCCGTGCAGGTTTTCTCTGAAACTTTCCTAATACAAATCGAGTAATCCGTGAAAGAGCCCATTTCCGAACAAAATGTGAAGCTTTTAGAGCAAGGAACCTTGTGATGGCTCCATCAGGGTGCCTCCCATATGCAAAAGACTCTTCGAATACGTGATGGAAATGTATGCAAATACGGAACTTTCGCTCGTTGAATGATTTGAGCATATTTTTCACCAATATTTTTAGCCTCGTTGCAAATGTTGAGTAGATTTTACTCTTATCCTCAGACTGCCTGAATCGAATGGTGATAGTACCATTCGTTAGAATTCTAGGCCTGGGCAACCTGACGGTATCTTAGCCAACGTGCAGTCTATGACTGTGCGGCACTTTGCCTGGATCAGGCTTGCGCTTTCATACCATCGTTAGAATTCTGCGTATCAGATATGGTTAGTACAGTTATTTAAATTTTACCGTATACTAGGATCTTGATGTTGCATTGTTTCTTCTAATCTTACACGGATTAGGAATTCACGTGTATAACCCTAATGTGCCCACGGATTACGTAAGGCAGTGGATCGTTGTGTCGCCCCTACACACACAAACTAAACAATTCGGGATTTAAGGGTATATGGAACATATAAATATAAAATATCTCAAAAATCAATAGGGACATTCGCATATCGCATGGTTCGTCATAAACTCGTCGAGTTTGGAAGCGAAAACCTCAACAGATTCTGATCGTGTGATTTCTTCAGGCAAATAGTTCCAAGTGAAACAAATTCTTACGGAGAAAAAAATTACGACGTATATCCAATCGAGAATGCGGAATGCTTAAAGCCTTTGAATGTGTTCGTGTTCTAGTAAGGTCATTGGGCTTTAGCAAGTGTTTAAGGGGATGGTTTTCAGAATGCAGGATTTTGAAGGTCAACATAAGGTCACTACGTATCCGCCGTTGGGTAAAATCTTGTAGGTTCAGTTTTAGCATTCGCTCTGTGAAAGGCAAATTTCTGTACCGGGAGACCAACTTTGTAGCACGATGATAAATCCTGTCGAGTAGTTCGATATCCTTCCTCAGCCATGGTACCCAGGCTTGAATGGAATATTCCATAACAGGAGGTATATACGTGTTAATTACCCGGGGTAGGGTTTCGGGCGTAAAAACCCGGAATATTCTTTTGAGAAGACTCAAGATACGGCAAGCGTTATTGTACACCATCTGGCAATGCTGTCCAGGCTTAAGGTTAAACGAAACCCAGATATTTTTCTGCTGTGGTCCAGACGAGATCTTGCGTGCCAAGCTGATACGTGTGGTGCAAAGATTTCCCAAGCTGCAGCATTTTACATTTCGCAGGGTTAAATGGTAACTCATTTAACTGGGACCAACGAAATAAGATGCTTAGATCCCGTTGTAATGCCATACAGTCATTAACAGACCTGACACGTTTCCAAATTTTAATATCATCGGCAAATAGTATCAAGTTGCATCCAATATCCTCTACTATATCGTTCATATACACCAAGAATAGAAGAGGTCCAAGCACCGAGCCTTGCGGAACTCCACTCGTGACGTCTATTTTTCTAGATAAGGTGCTGCCAACGCGAACTTGGACGTGTCTATCAGTAAGATAGTCCCTTATCCAATTCAGCAATATTCCCGTTATTCCATAGGATTCGAGCTTTTTAATTAAGATGTCATGGTTGACTCTATCGAAAGCTTTGAAAATATCGATGTAGCAAGCATGTACAGCCTCACCTTCGTCTAGTGCCTTGGTCCAATCCTCGAACGTTGTAAGAAGGCTAGATAAACAGCAACGACCTCTTCGAAAACCGTGTTGTGCTGCGGTCAAAATATTTTGGTTTTCAAAATGTTCTCTTATGCGCGCAGTCACAATGCGTTCCATTAATTTGGAGATCACCGGAAGTAACGTTACGGGTCTATAGTTTGCTGTGTCTGAACGGCTACCGCCTTTATAAATAGGCGTTATCATCACTGCTTTCCGTTGCGGTGGTATTTTTCCTTCATTTAAGCTGAGATTGAATATGCGAGTGAGAGGAGCAGTCAAAGCAACGCGACACCTGCGAAGTACGGCGGGGGTAATTTTGTCTGCGCCAGGGGACTTCTTTTCGTTTAGTCGACAAAGTTCCCGCCCAACCATGTATTCGTTGATAGTCATTTCACTTAATAATTCGAAATGTGGTGAACTTGATGAAAGTTGATATGGTATACAACGCTTGGGATTGAAGACAAATGAGTAAAACGTTGCTAAAGCGTCGGCGGTATCTTGGGCAGTGTGGGTCAATCCATGAGGTGTTAGTACAGAGAATACACCTGGTTTGATCTTTGATCGTTCATTTACTATCTTGTAGAGAAGCTTAGGATTCTTTTCCATTCTTCTTAAGCAAGTTCCATTGGAATTGCATGCGATCTTCTCTTACAAGAGTAGTGACTTGATTCCGTAACTTACAGAATCGTTTCCAAGTTTCTTCCGTACCAAACTTCTTATGAGTTACCCAAGACTCTCGCTTAACAGCTAACCATTTCTTCGTTCTACTCCGAATAACAAACTGGTTGTTGTAGCGGCATTTGTGTGGTACAAAAATCGAGTTTTCGTAAATCTTCGAATTGAGATAATTTAGAAACGAATTGTATTATGAGCCAGGATCCATTGAATCAAACTCATGAGTGTGTGCATCCCGGAGACTGATATTTAAGGACTCAAATTGTATTTTCCTTATGACTTTCGTCTGTCCACACAATCGTTCCGCACTACATACATAATCAAACAAAAGCACAACATGATTACTCTTCCCCAGTGGTGTGATCAATGGTTTTGATCACGCCTGTCTATCTTAGGGATCTTAAGATTGGTCATTAAAAATATCATTTAAGCCAGAACCTTGTTCGTAATAGACACGCTTAGTCTGACGAAGCTTGTGTCGGAAGCGATATGTTACCAAATTTTTTGTACTCTAACCGATTCATTGCAAACTTTCATTTCACGAACATGGATTCCCGATCGATCTCAAATATTTTCAAATATCTGACTGAATGGTTTTTCGTTTGACGTAAGATCATTTAAAATGTTTGAACCTGAATTAGTTGTCATTATTAATCAAAAATAAGTGTTGCCGCAGTCTTTTAGGACTACTAATTCACATGCATTCACTTTTGACGGAGAATCTTTAGTAGATGCTATACGAGAACCAGTTAAATTAGTAGTTTGAATCAATTTCGATCAGCAGAACACAATATGCATTCAAGTGTTATGATGAACATGCGAATTTTCGGATCCAGAAATAGACATTGGTCTGTTGGGTATTTATATACCGTCGATTTCAAACCCCAATGCTGAGGGCATACGCACACGAGGTCGCACACAGCAGCAACGATATTTCAGTTCCGATTACATGCTGAATGCATTCCAATCGACCTTAGCACTAGGGACCCACTTCAAGGAAGAAATAAGTCGAATGAGTGCTCAATTTAAATGAAACCTTTGTATTCTGGACTAATATTGATGTTTCATAACGCACATCCTCGAGAAGATGCTGTTACAGGTTAAGTTTATGTCCATTTAGAAAAAGTTAAGGTTGATACCATTATCAACAGCTGCCTGCTGAGTGGCTATTGTCACTCAGCCAAGCAGTTGCGCAGCAACCTATACACATTTGTATTCCTAATTTAGGTGTTTGCGCGTGCAATTATGTGCGAGACAGATCGCATACAGGGAATCAGTATAAAAAACACTGATTTTAAACCCCGAAAGAGTTTTCTCCGGAATACGGTGTTGAATGAGTGTGAATGCCGTTGTATCATGCAACCAACGCGAAGTTTGAAGTCATTCAGGATGATAGAGCATAGAATTTGCGATCTTTAATTCCACCAGCTTTTGAGTGATAACCCTGTTCACTTATACAACCGAGAGCAGGTGGAGAACCTTGCAGCAAACACAACCAAGCAGTAGATTACAAGCACAGATAGGTAGAAAGCACAAGCCTGATCCAGGCAAAGTGCCACACAGTCCTAGACTGCACGTGGGCTAAGATACCGTGAGGTTGCCCAGGCCTAGACAGATCGGAGCACAACTTGTTTACCATTCCTCCACTGTTTCAAGGATTCCGATCGTACTGTCTCTACTTGATGAGCGCAAACAGCACGAAACTGGTCGTGGTGCGTGTATGATGGAAATGCATGCAAATGAGTATCTTTGTTCATGATAATGGGTTTAACCCTATCTTCATGTATTGGCACGTGATTGAACGAACAGGTTGTTTGTACCAACCTGACCCAATAGTGGCAAACAAGCACAACTTGTTTATCATTCCTTCACTGTTTCAAGGCATGCGGATCCTGATCTTACTGGCCCTACCTGCACGGATGTGCAATCGTGCAGCATTTCTGTGCTGTGCGGCTAACATCGTGCTAAATTGATTGGCCACCGGTAGCGAGTTGCATGCTGAAACACGCTGGAGTCTCACCACCATTTTTATTTTCTGTTTTCTTTCTATTTCTTTTGTCATGTTTGTCTAGGCCTGGGCAACCTGACAGTATCTTAGCCCACGTGCAGTCTCTGACTGTGCTGCAGTTTGCCTGGATCAGACTTGTGCTTTCATACCATACCGTACCATATCATACCTGATGAGTGCAGAAAGCACGAAACCGGTTGTGGGGTGTGTGTAACACGGTAGACTAGTATGAAGTTGAAGCGACACAACACAGAAGCTAATCATCTAGCTGGATTCCCGGGATACTACAAAGAGTTTCATTATCAATGCATGCCTTGGCACATTCCCAGTGATCTCGGCATTTGCTGCGTTACGAGAAAATCTAAGTAAAGATAACGGCACACAAAAAGAGTGCCGGCAGTGACTCAAAACAAGTTGAGAAATTATTTAATTATTCGGAACGGAACAGGATACCGCATTCAGACGCGAGTTTCTCATGGTGAAAGCATTTTTGCTCTCAAATACGAAGGGTGAGAGTAAGAGAAAAGTAATTGAGACGAGATCAACCGCGGTTGTATTGTAATTTCACTGATGATGAAAAACGGTGGGGAAAACAAAAGTGTAGCGAGTTTTACAAGCAATCGTCCCGCGCCAATAGGGAAACAAACGGATGGGAAACAACCGCTACGTGCGACTTAAGATGGAGGCTGATTCGACGGATTGGAAGCATTTGCGTTTTGAAACGATTGTCGCAGTTGGTTCACCAACTCTGGGTTCGCGGAATGCAGTTGTTGAGCCAACTGTTGACCCCTGTAACAGAAAAGACGTCGTCAGTATTCCACACCACACGCGTTACGCATCAGTCTGTGTACAAAATTCACCGGAATGCGAACACGATTAAATAGAGAAAAATCGATAATACCGAATATTGTATGGTCACTCATTGCGCTTTTATTAGCAGTTTTTTAGCATGATGTACGTAAACACAAGCTGAGCCAGGAATATACCCAGGCTGATTTCAGAGAATGGGCGTTGGTACCGTACAAAAGTATTGCAAAGAAAATGTCATAATAGTGTTCTGTGGTAGCCTTGATGTAAACGTGTACTTGGATTGCTTGACTAATCTTGTACGTTATAAAGAGAAATGGGGAAAAACATCTTATGGGTATGAAAACTATACTGGTGAATACGCTCTAACGGTTCACTACAAATGTTCGTTTTTTGTTTGAAATCAGATTTTATAAATAAGCGCGACGGAAGCACACGACTGGTTTCGCAGTTATGAACGCTTATCAGGTATGCGTATCCATGACCTGACATTCGAATGCCGTTCTGACTTTGTGCTAAACCCATTTATTTGCGCATTCGAGGATAAATCCTCGTTTGCAAATTGTATTTTAGGTTTTATGTGGGGAGTAATCTAAGTCACACAGTCGGAGCAATGCAGCACCGATTAAGGAGTGTTTCTGCACGTTCTTAACCGCCACTGGCAAATCAATTTAGCAACAGGTCAGCTTCAAAATCCCGAAGTATTACACGATTCTATATCCGTGGCTAGGAATTGGTGAGCCCAAAATATCTCACCTTTTGTACCGTTCAGGGAAGGGGGCATGTTTTTTTCTGAGTGCGAGCTTGAATACTATATGGCTTGAAAGAAGTTCTTGCCAACCTTAATGTCAAGCATAACCTTCTGGGAGATGTATTGATGTCAGTCATAGCGCTAACTGAAGAGATAACAGGTACAGGCGCGGACAAAAGGGAATCACCGACATCTAGGATATCACTTTACTACGGACAGTTGGGATGGCTTTGCGTGATTAAAGCTTTAATAAAGGCTGCGTCGAATCTAGCTACAGTTAATGCGTCTGAGCGTACTAGAATTAAACAAGAGTCTTAGCTCAGGGTTGTACCGAAACCCATCATCACATAAAACAGAAAAATCCCCGTTCCAAAAGATTTGACTCAGGAGCGAGATAAACGGTTTCTTAGATAATTGGATCAATCTTCAACGCGGTAAAGCAGATAAGTAAAAAACATGGTGGGATGCACAACGATGCACGCCGAAAGGAATCTGTCGTGCTAATGTCAATCTGCCTCTTCACAACCGTTACTTGTCAGCATGTCTCTTCGATTAATTTCCCCGAGTTCCCAATTGCATCTGCTTTGTCAAAGTGGGCATTATTTTGCCACGGGAGCGGGGCGATTGTCTGCTTGCTAATGATTACAGTTCCCATAAATAAAGAGGAAATTAAAACAATGACTCAACAGGTATGAGCGTTGCGGTAACATTTAACCGATCGGCACAACAGAAAAATAGAATAGGTCAAGCAAAACTTACAATATGAGAAATTGATCAATCGTCCTTGATGAGTTGGCGTTTTCCCCGGGTTGCTGTTGTCCCGTCGACGAATTTTCAGATGTTTGATTCATCCTAGGCGCTTCTGATGCCTCAGTGCCTGTACCACCACCAGTAGCAGCAGCAGCGGAGCCAAATGTCGTTTCTAGCAGGCTGGCCATGCTAAGTGAATAAATTGAATTGAATTAAATAAGTGACCCAAAACACAATCAGTTCAGCCCAGTCTTCTCATAAAGGGGTGAGTAAGATAATACAGCTTGTTTAGTGACATAGACAGTAGTCACCCAGAATGTTGGCCTCCATCGGTCGATATCGACCATCCATTCATCCATATTTACGCAAAACAAATGAGATTAAAACAAGATGATGCTGTAACGTAGCCTTCAAAATTAAGTATAGAGCTGATCGTGAACAGTCGAAAATGCTCACTAGCAAAGGTTTTGGCTGGCCAATGCATGATTATCGCATCAGAGAGCTTGGTCAGCCTGTTCGAGAGCTATACGGTTTTAAGTGGCAAGTAATAGAAACAGCTTGATATGCCACGCTAAACCACTCCAACAAAGTATGCTACACTTTCATAGCGAAACGAACAGTTCGTATGGTATGAAAGCACAAGCCGGATCCAGGCAAAGTGCTGCACAGTCAGAGACTGCACGTGGGCTAAGACACTGTTAGGTTGCCCAGGCCTAGACAGATATGAGGGGAAATAGAAATGGTAGTGAGACTCCAGCGTGTTTCAGCATGCAGCTCACTACCGTTGGCCATTTAATTTAGCACGATGTTAGCCGTACAGCACAGAAATGCCGCACAATTGCACATCGAGAAACAACAGTTCGTAGGTAGATACATCTATTGGTAAAAGTGATTCAATACCACCAAACTGAAAAAATTGGTGTTCCGAGGGACTTTGTTATAGTGACAGTCAATAACGTCTTGAGACATGACTGCGCTCCAGCCGTCTACGATTACCCAACAGACTACTCGAAAACCTTTTTACACGCAACTTGTTGCGTGCTTGGGGGATTTTGTGACTGCCCTTTTTGATTGTGGCGGCGTGATTCAATACTGAAACGATGCACAGAAGCCCCATGAATTCAGCGGACCGTTTGCAATAACAATATGTGCGTAGTAAAAACCAACACTTGTTTAAACTCATAATCTGTCGAGAAAAGATGCTGTTTCTTTGCAGCCACATATAGTCTAGCTCAAATGACAAGAAGAATACTATACTACGAGCTGATTGGTCTTCTGTCTGAACTGAACTGTTCAGACGAGTCTGAGTCTGGTATCGAATGCCAGTGCACAGAAAATAGCGAAGCAGTTGTGTTTATGCAAACTCAGCTGATGATTGAAAGTTTGTCATCCGACATTGAAACGTCAAAGGATGACTTGCCACCCACGTGTTAGAGTTCAACCCTCAATCTAAATTGACCATACGACTATATGTGGGTCACGAGAAAGATTGCCAAGCTCATTGAAATAGCTGAATATCATGTTCTTACATGATGTAAGTTTGCGTCTAAATTCCCAGCTGCGAAGACTTCGAAAGGAAAAAGTCACTTAGCAGGAATCGTTTTACTGGAGCAAAAAGTAAAGCGTACACTAAACAGGCACCACGATGCAAGCCTACTTGTATGAAACCACACGCCTGATTCTTGGGAATTTGGGCACAAAGCGGCGTCCCCAGCACCACTCGGCGTTTGTTCGAGTCAGCTTCTCTAGCCTTTGCACAACCAAGTGCGACCAGCAAGGCAGCAGAGAGTTGCCAGAAAGAGTTGGTGAGCATCAAATGACCGTCTACCAGACTCTGTTTCAGATTTTTCCACAGGGTTTTCTCCCGAAGCCTTTCCTGCGATCGGGTATCCCGCAAAGCAGTGGAGGTTTAAAATCAGGGTTTTCCTTCCCTTAGATGAAATGCCCTCCCAGGCTAACGAGCTCCATCTGCTATTTGTGCTGCGTTTACAACAAACGGACAAACTGTATGCGAAACGTTCCCATAGGATATGGTAGTGAGACATCCTAGTGTTTCATGTGAAGTTGGAGAGCATTTAAAAACTTGAGGATCCTCCACAGAAAAATACCCAGATTCAACAGTTAAAAAATGTTCAAGAGAATGACTCGAATCCCACTGAACTAACTGATCGCATATGCGAATGGGAATTGAATAAAAATCAAGCAAATGTTTCGTAGGCGATGAGTCAGCGTGAAGTGAATTCACATCCGGCGCCAAGCGTTTGTGACAAGCTGGGGATGACAGCACACACGTAGTAGAATCGTAATATGGGGAACGTAAATTAGGGAATTGTATTTCGATCAGTTTCCAACAAACGACAATAGATCAGATTTGAGACACAAATTTCGACATTAGGTTCAAGTCAAATGGGGCGAATAAATAATAACCTGCAAGTGATCGTGACATTTGTGGAATCTTGGGAAATTACGGTGGGTGATCGGGTAGTGGAATGAGGTTGATATTCGATCCGTTTTTATATCTGTGCACGTTCGTGTTGTGCATCGCTGGTTGATGCTCGGTTTTTAGAACGCCCGGATAGTTGCTATTAAGAGAGTGAGCAGCGAGTAGCTGAATGCATGAAGCAAACGGCTGTAGGATGATGGATCAAGATCAAAGTACAAGCGGACGTTTATCATTAGAGTTAGTTTTATATTTTATTGTACAGGCAAGGTATTCCTTAACTTAACTGCACTTGATTCGAGTACATTTGGTAACCGTTCGGGCCAGCCTAAATTTATTCGATTTTTATGACGCACTATATACCTTCCAAGTGAAGAGTTCCATTACAAAATACAGAAGAAACTGCATTGTGTCTCGACAATAAGGAGCATGCCACTATAGACTGTTTTGCGTACTTCGGTCGTGACATGATTCTGTGTTTAGATAACGAGATTTTAGCTCGCATCTCTCTAGCTCATTGCAACTTGGATTATATGAAATGTTTGATGTAAAACACAGAGACAGCGTCTATATGGCAATGATCCAACTGGTTTGTTGCGGGTGTTTGAAACATGGACTCCAAAACACGAAATAAGATGTCTCCCGGTATTCGATAGCTGTTTACTTCCCATTACCGGATAGGTAACACAAAGTATTACTTTTTGGTAGTGACATACACATAGCACATGGATGTGGAAAGAACTGAAGCACTGCACAATTGCACATCCATGCATTAAGTGAGGTGACAAGGAACGATTATTATCATTTGTGTAAATGAAAGCCACAATGGCGTTGTCTTTCTGATGCCAGTCTATTCGCTCACCGAACTTAATTAAATATAGGTAATGCTGTGACGCATCCTCTACAATTACTCAGTACTTACACCACAACTGTGGCTTTTAATTGAATAAATGTTTTAGTCTAAGGGGAGGCACATCATCTCAGCGTGTTTGTGCATACTCTTCTAACAATTCCGTATAAATTATTTTATAATAATAATAACGAGACTCTGGTATAGAGTATGATCCAAGACGAAACAGTTGATAAGAATAAAACACACGAATGAACATAACTCACAGGTTTTGAGTGTTTGGGTCGCGTATCAGTTGATTCGTAATATTCTGCATCACTGGATTGTTCATCACGGTCCGAAAATCGAAACCTCCGAGTCCACCGGGGGTTCCGGTGGATGTCGTGTTTCCAGATGTACGCAAGCGTTCCTCGGCTAGTTCTAAATTTTGCTGACACGTTTCATTCTGTGGGTCAAGGGCTAAACCTTTTTTATAGGCCTCAATCGCCTTGGTATAATCACCCAGGCTGGAGTAAGCAATGCTGCAATAAAAAGGATAAAATTTTGACCAACATGCTACTCAAGTAAAAGCAGTAGAACGCTGTCTTGACATTGTTTCAAGAGGGTTAATTATCTTGACCTCGAAGATTCGCAAAAGATCAATTCAACAATGATTCAACTATCGGAATATTTATGCACCGTTTTGGTTTGAACTGCTTGAAAAGCAAAATTTGTAGGTGTTATTCCACGAAATGGTTTAAACAATCGAAGCTGAAAATCCCTAAGCATAGGCAAATGGTTATTGAGAAGACAAAGATGAGCGAAAATAAAATAGTTCAACTGGCGATGAGCTGTAAAACTCTACTGTTGACCAAGGTTCTCGACTTTGAGCACGTAGGCGCGGCTGTAGTCATAAACCATATCATCATCGGAGATGGTATAGCGTCACAGTAATCGACGCTGGACTGCCACAAAATCACGATTGAATAAGGTTCACAAAGTAAGAGGAAAGGAGAGAGTTGATCAGCATTACGCGATATAAACTGGGTTGAGGCACCAAGTCCAGTCGAGTAGTGTGAATGAACAGAACGATATAAGCGAAATAGCTTCCTTGTACAATAAAAACCGGAAACTGACATACGACTATTTGCCATTTACAATGATGAATTCATTATCGTCATCATCATCATCATGGATAACATTACACCAGTAGTACGTATTGGATGCTTAGATGCCATATAATCATTAAAAAATAAAATTTTAAAAGGCGAAGAAGGGAAGGAACTTAAACGGATAAGGGATCTTTAGAATAGTAAGCATAAACAACTCAAATGGGACAGAAATTCAATCAAGTTACGTCAACAAGTAGAACGACATCACCATGACAGATTCATTGAATTACAATGTATTGGCCCGTACATGCATGCAATCTACTTTATGGTGAGAACAAAGTCTCGACTGAATAGAGAATTGAAACAAAGGTGCAACAAGTAATGAGCTACGCCTTATTTGCTTGCCGTTCCAACCTAGGCCCAAGAAAAGTGGAAATAGTACTGCCGACGAACATCTTTTGAATGTTGAGATGATTTTCTCGACTTCAAGCATGTGCCAGTTGTTCATCTACAGCTACTCGAACACTAGATACACGTAAAACAATGCGTACATTGTTTCCTTGTAAGCATTGAGGCAATGGACAGTAATCCCAACTACATCCAAATGTGATCCATGAAAAATTCTACCGGGTTTTCGAAAGGCTTATTAGTGAAGACGAAAACCCCTCATATCTGTCTAGGCCTGGGCAACCTGACAGTATCTCAGCACACGTGCAGTCTCTGACTGTGCGGCACTTGGCCTGGATAAGGCTTGTGCTTTCACTTTATTAATCGCACGGCACAACAGAAGTAAACACGTTTTTGTATTGTTCGGGCCCCATATCTTGTTCAGCAGACTTAAAAAACTTTGGAAATGACGAACAAAACACGCAGGAGGCGGGACAGCAAAGAAATGAACACAGAAAATGGTGGACTAAGCGGAAACATGGCCTTAATCGATATATATTCTTCCCAAGTTATATTTATGGAATAGAAAAAGCAATTTGATAGTGAGGCAATTAAATTCAAATGCAATGACATTGCCTTACGTGTGAAGCAGTTTCGTCAGACAGCTTAGTATTTACTGTGTATACAACACTCAAGGTTGCGCTAATGGAGATAGACACACATAGTTGATAAAACTTAATGTGTGGGCACAAGGATTTCATTCAGCGTTTTTGCGATGAAAATCCCGAATCTAAGCAATGTGCTACGCAGTTAGAGACTACAAGTGGACCGAGATACGGCCGGGTTGTCCATGGGTAGACAGAAATAACACAGGGAAAACGGCAGTGAAACCCCAGCGTGTTTATGCATGCAGCTCAGTATCGGTGGCAAATCAATTAAGCACAGTATCACCTATGGAAGGTACGGTATGATGGTTTGAAAGCACAAGCCTGATCCAGGCAAAGTGCCGCACAGTCAGAGACTGCACGTGGGCTAAGATACCGTCAGGTTGCCCATGCCTAGACAGATACGGGGGGAAATAGAAATGGTAGTGGCATGTTTCAGCACGCAGCTCACTACCTTTGGCCAATCAATTTAGCACGATGTTAGCCTATGTAGTAGAAAAGTACTGCACAAACACACATCCGTATGTAAGCAGAGGCGCAAATGTGAGCATGAAAGGAGCCTCAAAACGTGGGTTCAAAAAACCGTCTCTAATATTTTTTGTTGTAGGGTGCGATCATATAGGTTCAAACTAATGTTACGGCTAAATTCAATTTGGGTTCAGTGAAAAGGTCGTCAATTGAGAAAATATCTAGAACAGTCTGAACCACCTTACCCATCGGAGCGTATTTGGACCCAGTAAAATTAAATAGAAAAGGTTACAGAGGATACTCACCAGGAAAAAGACTCAAATAGAAAATCCGTAATTCTTAATGATAAGCAAAACCTTCGTCCCCCAGTAAAAGAATGCTTCGAAAAACGCAAACAAAACAACACACCATCACTCGGTATGGGAATGGCATAATCACCATCATCATCATGTAGCATAAGTCTGGAGCCAGACAAAGTGCCAAGAAATATGAAGCAAAAATGGAAAGCAGGCTAGCGGAATATGCAAAAGAAAATGTGAAAAAAGCAGCTTGTTTTTGTAGTGCACGGGTGCGAATCGTGCAGCATTTCTGGGCTAAATTGATTGGCCAACGGTAGTGAGCTGCATGCTGAAACACGCTAGAATTTCACTACCATTTATATTTACTTCCTCATATGTCTGGACCAGGGCAACCTGACAGTATCTTCGCCCACGTGCAGTCTCTGACTGTGCGGCGTTTTGCCTGGATCAGACTTGTGCTTCCATATCATATATGTCACAACACCCACTTGCAGACATCTATATTTATAACGCGATGCTGCCACCGAATGTGAGCAATCCTACGCACGCAACGAGTGTCAAAAACAGAAAGCCGACCGACATCTGCTCGGGTAGATCAGGTTTCGCAGCCATAAAGTAGTGTAGCACGCCCCACTGCGTTGTACACTCGGCCTTTAATGAGGAGTTAAACATCGCGTCAAAGCCACAAACGGCGAAGGTTAGCAAACGCTAAACTCGTCTTGTGAATATCTTGAGAGATCTCGTCCTCGACACAACCGCCAGCAGAAATACAACTGACAAGGTAAACAAAGCTGTCGACCAATTCAAGATTGACATCGCACACAGTTGGATTTGAATGAGAGCCGCTCCAGTCATGGGTAAGTGTTTTACACTTGTTAGGCGCAAAGCACATGCCATACCTTGAAGCTTCAAGTGCCAGGCGGTCCAGGGCTTGTTGAATTATATGAGGGTCATCTCCCAGAATTGCGATGTCATCCGCATAATCTAAACCGGCAGCTCTCTCACCCGGCAGAAGTTCAACACCTGCGCCCACCAGAAAAGCTAAAACTCTCCTTAAGACATCGTTGATCGAGAAGTTAAAAAGGAACGGCGAGATAGAGCAGCCCTGTCGCACCACGCTGTAGATATTGAACAAGGACGACGATTGTCCGTACGCTCGAACTCTGCCCAACGTTAGGCAATATAATGCTTTCCAGAACCGAACATAGTTCCCGAGCACTCCATGTCTAATCAGACAGTTCCAAAGACTTTCGCGATCGATTGAATCGAATGCCGCTCGGATGTCAAGGAATACCACGATAGTCGGCCTACGAAATCCATGACATTGCTCCAGTAACTGACGGAGTGTGAAGATTTTATCCATGCACCCTCGACCGGCACGAAATCCAGTTTGCTCGTCACGGATTAGCTCTTTCTGTTTGGTACTCAACGGGTGAAGCAGGATGGAGGCCAGTAATTTAGAAGCTACTGAAATGAGATTGATACCGCAATGATTTTCACAGAAATCGCGACGTTCCTTTTTGAAAATCGGACAATTACTGATTCTCTCCAAGGGATCGGAACGCGTTCCTAAGTTCAAATGTTGGCGAACAGCGTTTGAAGTTCGAAAACCAGAGCGAAACCAGCATCTTTGAACAATGACTGTACCAAGGCATCAGCACATGACGACCGATGACGCATAAGGCTCCGGAGTGCATTGTAAATCTCTGATTGAGTTGGAGCCTTGAGAGAAATCGACCATGCGGTACAGTGTTCCGTATCCTCGAAATCAACGGGTGCAGGTCAGTTGAACTGTGTCTCAACATGTTGTGCTCATTGCTCCGTGCGCTTGTGCATATTAAAAGCAGATGAGCCATCTGCTTCACGTACCCGCTCTTTGTTGCCTGGTCGCCCGTTTCCAGTAGTTCTGATGAGTTAGAACAATTTTCTGAAATTCCCTAAAGCTGCCGCAGATTCCATTTCCGTAGCCTTAGAACTCCACCAACTTTCCCTGTCGGTTCTTAAACTGGCAACCAGTTTACGTGTAATAAGCCTTCGTGACGCATCATGTATGCTATCAGTAGAAAGCAACCTACACTGATCCATTAGTTGGAGAGAAATTACAGAAAAAACAATGTCGAGCTACTTACTTTTACTTTTGTGCGACTATCTCCTCCTGGAGGATGAGTCGGCTTCAATGAAGATTCTTGGGAATTTGGGTACAAAGCGGCGTCCCCAGCACCACTCGGCGTTTGTTCGAGTCAGCTTCTCTAGCCTTTGCACAACCAAGTGCGACCTGCAAGGCAGCAGGGAGTTGCCAGAAAGAGGTGGTCTACCAGACTCTGTTCCAGGTTTTTCCTCAGGGTTTTCTCCCGAAGCCTTTCTCGCGATCGGGTATCCCGCAAGGCAGCGGAGGTTGAAAATCAGGGTTTTCCTTCCCTTAGATGAAATGCCCTCCCAGGTAACGAGCTCCATCTGCCCGAAAGCAAACTGGTTTTCAGGCGCCAGTCACTCGCCTTCGCCCCTTCTCCTGTTGGTAGAAGCAGTTCCGCCGGGCTCGGGGAGCCACTCGTGCAGGCCAGAGGCTGGACTTGGTTGTCAGAGGCTATTTGAGACGCGTGCCATATGGGAGCATTTTATAAACAGTGGGAGCTTATCCCCGGCTATGACAACCTTTGGAACCAGTGTCGAGCTACACGGGAAGTCAGTTCACAACTATACAACGCGGCTGTTTCCGAAGAAGTTTGTATCCCACTACACTGTTCATCGATACTACCTTTGTGAACTACAGAAAGATGTAAACTCAAATTGGCCGGAAACTCCCTGAGAACCGGGAGATCATTAAGTCTGGCAACATTCAACTGCCTTGCAACATTTCTGCGTTTCCCGCCAAAACGCATCGAGAGCTTAGTCTGATCTGACTCTAGACAGGTGCCCTAGTATGAACGGCAATCTTGCACACTCACTCGCCACGCGTAGCTGATAGTCATATGGTCAATTTACGTGAACAAGTCTGCCGATGGAGATTTCCAGGTGGAACAGTGACGCTTCGAATGGCGAAGTTAGTGCTGATAAGGTAGTCTGTGCTCTAAGCACAAGCTGAGCAATCTTTCGCCGTTGTCATTAAGATGACAATCGAGACCAAATCTTCTACCCACGAAATGCTCGTTTAAAGATAGACGGTCTACACGTGCGTTCATGTCCCCAGCTAAGACAACGATGTCACTCCTCGATGCAAGTCTAATGAGTTCCTGTAATCTTCCATAAAACTCATCCTTGGCAAGTTCAGAGCTATAATTAGTCGGGAGGGAAAAGCACGACCTTATATATAAAGTAAACGATTGCCTTTTGCAATGTAAGACACGTATGATGAAAACCCGCATCATTAGTGAGCTTACGTAAACGATTCGAAAGATAATCCAAATAAATATAATTTTACAAAATAACTACAACTTACCCCATCCGCCCGTAGGCTTTGCTGTAATTTGGTTCGATTCGCAAAGCACTTTCGCAATCTTCGATTGCCTTTTGCTGTTGATCTAGTCGAGAGTAAGCTGCAGCACTGAAAGGCAAACACAGTAGACAATTATGTTCAATACCGGGTGTTGTGTCACGTCATAACATTTTACGGTTGCTAATTCATTTTTACTAGTCTGTGGCTTGACACGCTGTCGACGATGGCTGAGAACCGGCAACAGTGGAGAGAGTGCATTCTATTTTGTGCCCCCCCCTCAAATTTGTAAAAAAAATCAAAAAATCGACATGTGGAACAATGGACAAAAAAATTCCCCCTCATATGGTACCTTTTTTCTTTCTTTTTCTCGTGCATTGCCGGGTGTCACTTTTTCATTTTTAAATGATTGTGTAAATATATATATATATATATATATATACTAGTTTCCGTTTTAAGTGACTCCTAAATAATTTCTTTTTCACTTTTTGTATTCGGTCATTTGTTTTGCATACCAGTGGTCTTTATTTGCTATGTTCCAGATTTTTCAACCTGTAAGGTTCTGTTATTTATAGTCACGTAGCGTAGCTATCGTTGCATACCGACAGACGAGTGTGAAATGCTGTTGTACACGCAATGCAAGCCTGTGGACACGGAACATGTTCTAAAGCCTATGCATGAGCGTTTATTCTTTGGATATTGAAAATCATTCATAAACCGATGGTAATGATGATGATAACAAATGAAGCTTTTTTATGCCATCTCAAACGGAAAATTTATTGATTTAAGAAGACTGAAGTCAAGCAGTGTCGTAGAGGCAGCACATAGGCGGTGGCCCATGCCTTGACCAACATTGAAGAAAGAGGATAAACGGTATGGGAAAGTGTAGTGTGTTTCCTTATTCAACTAATTACCAGTGGCGCACACTTTCGCATGGTGTTATCCATGCCACACAGAAACATGGTACAATTGCAAACTTGTTTTTCAGATTTGTCAGTTGCATGCAAGTTAATACTATCAATTCTCTTGGAATATGGTACAAACTACCGAATCAATAACCCAGTTCCAGTAAAGAAGATTTAGCAAAGGAAAATGAAAAAGATGTAAACAAATGTAAACTCTAAAGCCAGGTAAATAGCGTTCTTACACAGATCAACAGCGTTCAAATACAGCATCAGAGTGATTCTGAGTCACCGCTCAAGCGCCTATAAATGACCAAATCAAATTCCAAGTAACTTGCATCTCACAACTGTCTTCTGACCTTTTGTGGTAGAGGCAGTAAATATTGGGTTCAGTAAACCGCGAATTAATGGAAAAGTAGTTTTACATTGAAGGCATTCTTAAATAGAGCGTATACAACGAACCGCGACATTGAAACAAAGGGATTATCGGTCAAGCGCTCAACACGTTTATAAATGGTTAACACGTGGGGTCGCTAACATGATGGAGTGTAGGTGCTGGCCATCGCGCTGAGACTGGACCTTAACGTGGTGCGATGGTTTGTGCACCTCTATGACCCATTGAGCTATGCTTCAGAGCACCTTCAGAGTCACTCATACCAGGCAGGTCAATGGATAGAGGTCAGACGAACACGGTCTCAACCTAACCCGCTGCCTTGTGGGTCAGGCTTTTTAGCCAAAGGCTTTGGTCGAGAACCCTAATTGTTCTCCTGTCTAGGCATGGGCGACCTGGCAGTATCCCAGCCCGCATACAACCATGACCATGACTATTAATACGAAACCCAACTCCATAGTGCATCGGCCGTCGCGCACGATAAACAGGGTCGCCTTACCTGCTGCATACAGCAGGGCGGGTAAGCGAAAACAAGCTACTGCTGGCCCTACTCTTCAAACTGTTTCTGACCCTTCCCCTCCCCCATCCATTCTTAACAACTCTCCGTCTGTCAATCCCAGCTTTAGAAAAGACCGCGCTGAACATGTTGGAACATTTTCTGTTCGCGAATTTACAGACCACTTTCTGAAACCACGGGCTTCAGCTCACATCGGTGCCATGAATGTCAGAACTCTCAGACAAATAGGCCAGCAAGCTGCACTGGCTCTTACCTTAGATAGTCTATCTATTGATGTTTGCTGTTTATCGGAAACGCGCTTATATGATCCGTCCATAATTACTCAACTTACTGCCCCAAACCTTTCAACTCGCTACTTTTTGCGCTGCTCTGGTGATTCTGTAGCTGCCATCTCAGGACAGGCGGGTGTTGGTATAGTGCTGAATTCGCGTGCCGAATCCTGTCTAATCGATTGGATTCCTTGCAATAGCAGGATGTGCGCAGTTAGACTAGCCACTAATATTAGACCAAACTCAAAATCTTCTAATCAGAGATGCTTGTTTATTGTAGCAACTTACGCTCCGACTAACACCAATTCCGACGACGAGAAGAACGCCTTCTACGACGATCTTTATGCTCTTCTGCGACGTGCGAAAAGCTCCGATATTGTTGTCTTAGCGGGAGATATGAATGCCAGACTGGGTCGCTTAGATACATCTGAATCACAATTAGGTGGCATGTTTGGTCTTGAAAGCCAACGCACAGATAATGGTGAACGGTTTATACAATTCTGTGCACAATCTCGATTATTCATTAGCAGCACTTCCTTTCGCCATAAAAGATGTCAAATTACCACATGGCGCTCGCCGGATGGAAGCCAACCTTCGGCCCAAATCGACCATATCGCCATAAGTGCTCGCTGGAGAGGTTGCATTGAGGACTGCCGCTCCTTTCGGAATACCTGCATATATTCAGATCATGCTCTTGTGCGATGTAGGTTCTCGTTAAAGTTCTCCGGTACGAAGCCGTCGAATGGGAAACGCATTGTGGTCGAAAAATTCTCTCTGTCTGCAGTTCAAGACATTTATAGGACCACCTTGAGTAACTCACTCCCAGTTGCTCCGTGTGCAACTGCCGATGAAAGGTGGAACAAAATAGCAGGGATTATGCGAGCCGCTGCAATAACAGCCTGTGAGACTACACAACCAACCCAAAAGTCCCACTGGATTTCACAGCGCTCTATAGAAATTCTTCACCAGCGACGCCAAATACCTAATGGTCCTGGACACAACACAGAGCGTAGACGCGTGAGGAATGAACTTAAACGGAGCTTAAAACTAGACAGAGAAAGGTGGTAGCTAAATAAGGTCGAAGAAATAGAAATAGCAAATAATGCGGGTAACGTGCGAAAACTCTTCCAACTTATTCGATCGACTGGGCCTACGAAAAAAGGAGTGAGTGAGACTATCGCTGAAATAGACGGTACTCTTATCACTAATAAGAACCGCCGCCTCTCACGTTGGGCCGAACATTTTGAAGAACAATTCAGCTGGTCGCCTCCAACAGAATCTTTCCCTCATTTGAAGCAGTGTGATCCTTGGCCTGTTAGCGTAGATCCCCCTAATGATTTAGAAATTAAAGAATGTATCGAATCCATGAAACGATTCAAAGCTGCTGGCCCCGATGACATACCACCTGTCTTGTTCAAAGAAGGTGGCCAAGTCCTAATCAGCACACTAGGCGATCTCCTCCGTGAAGTGTGGTTATCAGAATCCGTCCCTCCGAGTTGGGGTGAATCGGTTATCATACCTATATTTAAAAAAGGTGTGCGAAGCTCATGCTCTAATCATCGTGGGATAAGTCTCACTCCCATCATTACGAGATTATTAGCGTCCATATGTCTTCGAAGATTAACATCGCATAGGGAATCACAGATCCGAGAGCAGCAAGCTGGCTTCCGGCCTGGCAGAGGCTGTGTCGATCACATTTTTACTCTTCGACGGATCTTAGAACTGCGGCACGCTTATCGACAGCCGACAATAGCCATCTTTTTAGACTTCAAAGGAGCATTTGATTCAGTCGATCGAAATGTCCTGTTTAACACCTTGCTGTGCAAAGGCGTTCCGCAAAAGTATGTCAACATACTACGTGCACTTTATGCTCATACATCCGGATGCGTTAGGGTTTACAACGAAGTCTCACCCAAATTCCACACCACAAGTGGCGTCCGACAAGGATGCCCGATTTCTCCGTTTTTGTTCAATTTTGTAATTGATGCAATTATGGAGTTGTGCAACGATGGTGCCCCAGATTTCGGAGTTCACATAATGTCAGGCGTCAAGCTTCTCGACTTGGATTATGCTGATGATATAGTTCTGCTCTTCGACTCGTACACAGATGCACAGGCGATACTGAACAAGCTATCTAGTATTGTGCCCGCATTTGGAATGCGTTTTGCACCCTCTAAGTGTAGTGTTCTGCTGCAGGACATCGACATATCGAACAGCACTTTATTACTTGACAATCAGGCCCTTGAAATTGTAGATCGTTTTACGTATCTCGGTAGTTGTATCAATAATTCTGCATCGTTAGATGACGAGGTCTCGGCACGCATTTCTAAAGCGACCGTAGCATTCCGCAACCTAGGTCACCTCTGGCGTCAGAAAGGACTGTCTCTGTTACTCAAGGGTAGAGTCTATAAAGCGACAGTTCGGGCTGTGTTACTATATGGGTGCGAAACCTGGACCTTACGTAAAGAACACATTCAGCGTCTCCAAGTATTTGACAACCGGTGTCTCCGCAGCATTCTAGGAGTTAGCTGTTACAATCGTATGCGCACCGATGCTCTCCGAAATAAGTTGTTGGGTAATAATGTCGATATAGAGAAGCAGATCAACCTGCATAGGTTACGCTGGCTGGGTCACGTTTTACGGATGCCGGACAACCGACTTCCGAAACAGATTCTTTTTGCGACGCCACATTCTGATTGGCGTAAATCTCGGGGTGGCCAAACCGTCACATGGCATAGGCAGTTAAAAACCCTTACTAGTAACCTTTCCAAAGTAGGCGCAGCGCGTCTTCCAGGCTGGAGTCCCCGCGATCAGATATCGCAGTGGTTAGTTACGCTTCAGGATATGTCCCGAAACCGTGTTCAATGGCGGTCTTGCACTAAGCATATTCTTGGAGTGTTTGCTTAAACTTGTATGTTGTCAAGCGGAGTGACGAGAAAAGCTTGTTATGATGCATGACAGTGAAAGCCGCAAGGAAGCTGCCGTGCTGATGTCGCTCTACTCGTTCACGAAACTTGTTTGAATGTATGTTCCATTCGAGGCGTAGGCACCTCTCCCCAGTTTGTTTGTGCTTACTCTTCTATAGAACCCGTAACAATTTAAGTCCCATCCTTCCCCATCTTTTAGGATTTAACTTTTTCATGGTTGTATGGCAGTTAAGCATTCGGTACGTGCTACCGGTGTATTGCTGTCTCTGATGATGATGATGCTGGAACTGTGAGCAACACCATACATTGAAATAAAGATTTCATAGAATACATATTTTAAAAGTTTAGAATTATGAGGTTTCCTGGTTGAGAAATAAAACAGCGATGTGATAGAGAAAGGGAAAATGCTACAGAAGACAAATAGGAAATAAGCTGGAGCAAGATCTCTGACCTTGTATGATTGCAGAGAATGAGAGAACGCAGAAAATGAAAATTACGTGGAAAATATTACATACATATTCCGTTTACGTATTTAGTACATTTGAATCGGTTACAGAAAGGCTAAACATACCGATTGCAATAATACACTGCATTGTTTGGAGCGAGATCAATAGCCTTTGAGTAACAGGCAACAGCCTCTTGGAATTGATTTTCCCGCATGCATTGGTTTCCTGCGTAAGTGAATAGTAATCATGGTTGCGAACACACCTTGGTTTTTCAATGTCTCAGCCATATTCGTGCAATCACCGTTGACATTTACTTTCGGAGTTGATTTCTGATATTGAAGCAATACACTCAATCAATGCAACATACTTGAGTACTGGACGGGAAGAGCGACTGAAGCTCGGGGACGCCCGAAATAGAATCCGTCGAGAAACCAAACGCACTTTCTAAGCATTGTTTAGCAACTATGGAAAAAGAAGATTGGTAACGGAGTGAAGCAAAATTGATAACACCTGATGCTAAAGCTAAAAACATTACAGAATGATTCTCAGAGCCCTTCACATGTATATACAGGCTATTAGGAGATACATAAAAACTACGTTATGGCCGATTTGGTTGCGTAACCATTTAAGTTAGAATATTTATCACGATTTTCAAGGGAATGCAAATGTGCTGAACTTACACCGTTACATTTATTGCTAATCAACACAACTTTGATGCGCCAACCCCATACCATTAGTTACGTCTCCATTCTTTGTATTACAGACCTGATGCATCTGCTATGAGGGTCAACAACCAAAGATATAACGGGAACGATAAAAATGAAATAAAGAGAGACACCGGTTGTTATAGAAGTCAACTCACCTTCAAGGCTTTCTATCACCTCAGAAGAATAACCGCCAGTTTCAGACTCCTTTTTGAAGAAAAAAGCGATTGACTGATAAATTTCTTTCTTTTTATCGCTGAGCATCGGATGGCGCTGAAAACAATACCCAAAGGAGGTCCAGTGAAGAATGTAATGAAATAGGACATTTGTGGCAGATAAAGTCTAGGTGAAAATGACTAAAATTAGTGAATCAGATAGATTGAAAAGCAGAAAAATTGAATTCGGTAGAGCTCACAATCTTAAAAATTGTCGTTGCACTGTATGGTAGGTCCAGCTGTATGTATATATGAAATCACCAACCTGATTCAGGAAAAGTGCCACACAGTCAAAGACTGCAGGTAGGCTAAAATATTGTCAGACTTAGACGGATATAAGAAAGGGAAAATGGTTGTGAGACTGTCTCGTTTACCGCATGCGGCTCTGAACCGGTGGCAAATCAATATAGCACATGGTTACCTGTGGAGTACAGAAGTACTGCACGATTGTACATCCGTGAAGTGATAGTACTTTCGAGTTTTCGACAAGAAAAGGGTCTTGGTATCATCATCAAGCACGATCTCGGTTGCTCCACACAATGCGAACGAACCGCAGCCGCAGCCACCCGCAACAATGGCTTACTTCGCCGCGCTTTCGGCGGGCTCGACCCATTTCCGTTCCCGACATTGTTAAATGTCTACATCCGTCCACACTTGGAATGCAAAGTACAGGCTTGCAGCCTTGGCTATGCAAAGATGTGTCCCTTCAAGAAAAAAAAATGCGACGTGCGACAAAGCCTCTCCGTGGTATGCACATCGTCTTATGTATTATTATTATTATTATTACACAAGTCTTTACAGACGATGTGCCAACAAGTATACCAGGAAGAGGGTACATGATGAAAGAAAAATGTAGGTTCCATGGTTCTTGTTGAAGGCGACATACTACCGGTTGCCAAGGCCGAAGTAGGGGGTTGGCTTAGGGGACCCCACCCGGAGCCTTTGACTCAAAAGTCTACCCGCAAGGCAGCGGTTTTTTTCCTTCACGAGAGCCGGTGACCATTTTGAGGGTTCTTGCGCCTCTCTTGAAGTGCCTCGGCGATTGTTCGAGTACGCCTCTCTAGCCTTTGCACGACCAGGTGCAACCTGCAAGGCAGCAAGGATTTTTCCTCAGGGTTCACTCCCGAAGCCTTTCCCGCAATCGGGTATGCCGCAAGGCAGCGGAGGTTTGGAATAAGGGTTTTCCTTCCCTTAGATGGACTGCCCTCCCAGGCTGACGAGCTCCATCTACCCGGAGCAAACTGGTTTTGAGGCGCCAGTCATCCGCCTTCGCCCCTTCTCCTGTCAGTAGAAGCAGTTCCGCCACGTGCAGGCCAGGAGCTGGGCTTTGGTTGTCAGAGGCTGTTTGAGACGCACGCCATATGGGAGCATTTTATAGACAGTGGGAGCTCATCCCCACTGCCGCCTCCGGCTGTGACAACCTTGGAACCTATGAGGAAAGGTTAGGCAGTTTATATATTTTTATTACCTACCGTCTTTACCGCGGTGATATGTTACTTACCCACCAGATCTGGACTGGCCATTCCCATCCATGCAACTCCCTATTCGTTCCCTCTCCGAGCACTAACCTCCGAGGACATGAGCTCAAACTGTTACATAAACAGAGCAGGCCTTAATTTCGACACAGGTTTTTTCCGTGAGTTTTCAGCCAGTGGAGCACTCCCCAGACATTTTAAGCCGTTTCTTTGTGTTCCTTCAAAGGTCTACTCGATTCGCACAAAAATGAAATCTCCCGCTCCCAAGACACGTACCACGTGAACACTATTTCCAATTTTTTAACAACTCCTGCCGCATTTTTTGTAAACTCACTAGCTTGTGGTAACGGTAAGTTTTTCTTCTGTGCTATTTGCATTTTCGTGAAAACCCCGATAACTCTTTGCCGGTTTTATTGCTCTTCCAGTTCTAAGATCGGATGTCTGAACGCAGGCGGTTTGAACTGAAACTGTTCCGAAGGATGTGGTGAGTAGCTGTGTCCTGTGTTGACGCCCTGTCTGTCCAAATGCAACAAACTTCCATTGATGGTGCAGGCTAAACGCAAATGTGGCCCGATATAAAACTCTGGAACCTCAAATGTTCCTTTCTAAGCATTTTGGACACACCGCTCAATCTAGCCTGTGGTTTGTACAAGTTCTTATGTTGTTATACCATAACAAAATAGTGAATTATTTGACTTTTGAAGTTCAAGTTCAGGTCAAAGCTTCAAAGGGCTCAAGGTGAATGAAATCCAATCGCGCGCCCACATTTCAGTTCAAGATTCAGTTCAGTTGCACAGGAACAGTAAGTGGCTAACGAGCCAATCGAACGTCCAGAATTTATTTCGGTGGAAAGCTGCAGAGAAGCAACCACCACTGCCAAAGCGTTTATTCTTATTGTGATTTGGATATCCCCGACGATCGCGATGCCAAGGGATTATCCGGGTTGTATTTAGGAAGCACCACGTAATGAATGATGCTGGAAAGATAAGAATACATTTCTCCTCACCAGTACGGTGAGAGGTCAGCCAAAGAAGAGTTGTGTATTAAACAAACAGAACTTTAGCATTTACTTACTTACCAAACAACGATAAAAATGGTGAACAACTTAATCTTGCATAAAAATTAGGGGGATAATTCAAGAAAAAGCTTACCCCATATGCGGTCCAAACCCTGCTTAAAACTTGCGACAGAACTGCAGGATATAAGTACTTCTGGAAGCCGGTTCCAGAAATTTACCACCCTGAGGCTGAAAAAGTTTTTCCTGGAGTCTAGTCTACATCGCTCCTTAGCAAGTTTGAGTGAATGGCCCCGGGTGCCCAGCTCAGGACTTAAGGCAATGAAGTCGGTCATGCTAACGCCACTTAACCCCTTCAAGATCTTAAAGGTTTCAATTAAGTCACCTCTCAAACGACGGCGCGTAAGTGAAAAAAGATCTACGTTTGTAGCAACCTGTAATTTCACTTTCTTTTTAATTGCACTTCCATTTCCATCAATGTTAGTTTTAATCAACCATTATTCCCGAATATACTTTTTCCGCGCGCGTTCCTCATCTGCTTGATTTTCGTGGTGCTGCGTTATTTCGTGTTTGCGAATCACGACGGTTAACAGCAAAATTGACTTTCGCCACATTTTTCAGCTTCGCCAATTCTAATTGCTGATCAACGCGATACACCGGAGTTTGGAGCTAGAATATTTTTGTGTGTGTATATTTGCATTGGACGTTGAATTTTCAATTATCGTGAGTTCGTTCCTTGTCCACTTTTACTATGACATTTTCCAGTTATATTTTTGCATTTATCCACTAACTAATTGGTGAGCCCGAGCACTACATAATTGGTGAGCCCGAACACTACACAACTGGTGAGCCCGTATTCTATTTTTCGCTCAGAACTTCCGTTATTTTCTCAATTTTACTATAATGTCGTCTGAACCTAACGAATCGCAAATGAACGTTATCAGCTGTAACACGCCAGCATTTGACCCTGCAAACCCGCATGTCTGGTCCATCCAAATAGAAGGTATGTTTCGTTTCAGACGGATCACGAAACAAGAGGTCATGTTTTCTTTCGTACAATCACAATTACCGTCCTACATCGCGAAAGAAGTATTAGACGTTCTTGACCCCATGCCCTCCATTTCGCCTTACGACACACTGAAGGCTGCTGTACTCAAGCGTACTATGGCCTCCGACGAAGCCAGGTAAAACAACTGCTGTCTGGTGTAGAACTAGGCGACAGAACCCCTTCACAGCTGTTACGTCACATGCGTTCCCTGTTGGGCAACACAGAGTTAGATGATTCCGTATTACAGCAATTTAGGCTGAACTGCCTGCCACACAGCACCACCGCCATCATTGCTGTGTCGGTCGACAAAGTCTGCCTCGACACATCGGCCGAACTTGCAGATAAAATTAACGAACGCATCGACAGAACCAGCGTTAATCAAGTATTACAAGGTGGTAACTTCTCAAAGCTTGAAGCCACCGTAGCCATGCTGACTAAGGAACTTGCATCCTTACAGCTAATCATCTCTAACATGGAACGCTCCAAAACGTCTACATCTAGACCCCGGAGTCCATCTGGAAATAGGAGCCGCTCTTGCTCACGCGATACCAACTGGTTCTGTTATTACCACCGTCGTTTCGGAAACGCTGCGCGCAATTGTCGCGTCGGGTGTAAACATCCTATCGCTGACAGCCACCGTGTTGAAAAACCACGTAGCAAGTCAGTTATGACCACGACAGTTCCTGGCAAACCCACTAGTCGCCACTTATACGTCTACGACGCATCTTCTAAGCTCAATTTTCTCGTAGACACCGGTGCCGAGGTAAGCGTTATACCGCACAGTTACGAAAAACGCGACCTCCGTCCTTCGGGCATCACCTTGCAGGCGGCTAACAATTCGAAGATCTTGACTTACGGTGAACAATTTTTAAAACTCGATCTCGGACTTCGACGTGAATTCCCTTTCGTCTTCTTGATAGCCGATGTTCAGAAGCCTATCATCGGTATCGACTTTCTGACGAAATACGGTCTCCTAGTCGATCTCCAGCACCGACGGCTACACGACAATACCATGTCACTAAACGTGTCCGGTAAACTATGTTCAATCACCTCACCTGGTCTTCGAATTTTCGTCAGGAACAATGCCACTTACAGCGATTTTCTGACCCTAACACACCCAGCACCATGCACGGAGCGACCCACCCACGATGTTCATCATCACATCGTCAATAAAGGGCCTCGAAATGTTGCTAAAGCTCGCAGGCTACCGCCTAAAAAGCTGAAAGCAGAAAAACGCGATTTTGGCTCCACACTGAGACAGACTGGCAAAAGGGTACTTGACAATCGCACTACCGGCGAAGCTGAGCCAGCATCCTACCGCTCAAGACCAAAGCAACACTTTCAGTTACGCAGCGGTAATAAAGACAAAGCTAGCATCGATCGCTTCAAACCCGCTTACGTTGAACGAAAGTCATCACAAGAAGCTACCACTTCGACCCCACCCACACAGCCTATGACGACCAGTGATGTTACATCCAATCGACCCTCACCCATCCTGTCTACTCCTTCATCTCGTCAAACACGTACCGGCCGCAGAGTGAGGTTCCCCGCAAGACTGGTTGAATACATGCCATAAACGATGTATCGAGCGTTCATCCGTCGACTCACGCTCTAGGGGGGGGAGTTCTGTAGCAACTTGTAATTTCACTTTCTTTTTAATTGTACTTCCATTTCCATCAATGTTTGTTTTAATCAAACATTATTATTCCATAATATACTTTTTCCGCGCGCGTTCCTCTTCTGCTTGATTTTCGTGGTGCTGCGTTATTGCGTGTTTGCGAATCACGACGGTTAACAGCAAAATTGACTTTCGTCGCATTTTCAGCTTCGCCAATTGTAATTGCTGATCAAAGCGATACACCGGAGTTCGAAGCTGGAATATTTTTGTGTGTAGATATTTGCATTGGTCATTGAATTTTCACTTTTCATGAGTTCGTTCCTCGTCTATTTTTACTATAACATTTTCCTGTTATATTTTTTGCATTTATCCACTACAACGTTCAAGTTCAAGTTGCACGAGGCTGAAGGTGGCTAAAAGGCAATCACGCGCCCAGATTTCCTTCGACGGTATGCGGCTGAGCACCCGGCACTTCGATATCGAGTATACAGTTTGTACGTTTAACACGTTCTTCTTTCCGAATATCTGGAAAGTAAGGTAGGGTTTCTCTTCACCAGCACGGTGAGAGGTCAGCTATTCAGGAAACAATGCAATAATATGCGTGAACAATGTGTGGTGTATGAAATGACTAGCCTAGTTGAGGTAAAGTGAAACACAGTCATAGACTGCATGTGGGCTAATTTGCTGTCAGGTTGTCCAGGCCTAGACAGATATGATAAAAATGTAAAAATACGTTTTTTGTTTTTAATTAAAGTTTTTTTATTAAACAATGTACGGAAATATAAAAGACCATTTAACGTCTAATTCCCTTTTAAACCTCAACACATTTGTGAGGCTTACTATATAATCTGGGAGCTTGTTCCAGAAGTTGACCACACGGTTGCTGAAAAAGTGCTCACGTGCCAGCAACCTGGGCCTACTCTTAAGAAGTTTCATGGAATTACCTCTTGTAGCTGCTTTAGGTGCAAGTTTAAGGATTTCAGTAATATTATTCTCTTTAGTGAGAAAACAAACCGAGGTCCTTGAGTCTAGCCTCAAAGGTTTTACCTGTCTGACCCTCAACCATCCTAGTCGCAAGGCGCTGGACCCTTTCGAGACATGCTATACCCTTTTGTAAGTACGGTGCCCATGATTGAACGCAGTATTCCATTTATCTCAGTTCAGTTTAGTTCAGTTCACTCTGCACAGGACTGTAAATGTCTAATAAGCAAATCAAGTGTCCAGAATTTCTGTCATTGGAAAGCTCCAAAAGAGTGCCCGATACGGCCAAAGTTGGTTATTTGTTCTTTGTTATCCTCGTCAGTATCAGTATCAGTATCAGTATCACAGGGCGATAGTCGACCAAGTCGAAACGAGTGACCAGATTCGTTCGGAGGAGTGCTTGAAAACACCCACCACTACCAGGATTGATTCGTAAGTAACACAGGCGTGTGTAACTGTGAATGGAAGATGGGAGATGTCTCGTCACCGAAAGGTGAGAGAGTTATGCATGTTGCATGTCCAATCGAATAAAAAGACGATGGACAGCAGTTCATTTCCACAAATGCGAAAAAATGAAAAAGAAACTCTTTTTTGTGCTTCAAAATATTTTTCAAATATTTTTGTGTTTTGGATCATAATATGTATTAAGGTTAATGATCCAGGAAAGAGCACCTGCCCACGTCGCCATGTTTGAACGCAATGTACTGAGGAAGTTGCCATGATGAGTTCTGCGGAGGAAGTGAGTTCCACGCTTTCACTATACGGATGATGAAGAAGTGCGTTCTGGATCGAAGCCTTAGCTTGGCTGTTACTAAGATTACGACTGAGCCTCGTTGTACCAACAAAGGAGAGAACCGAAAGACGTCATGTAGCGATGTGATTACGTCTAGTGTTTTTCCAAGCCGTCCTTCGGTCCCAGAATTTGCAGCTGCGACTGAGAAAAACGGAAAGGGTTCCTCTTCACCAGCCCGGTGAGAGATTAGCTATGGAAAATTTGGTGTAGGTTTACAACATGACATTTTAAACTAGGCATCAGATAATTAGATTTTTATTTGTTGAGTTTATTTAAATCGTGGTAAAGACCGTATAAATTTGAAATGAACAAAAAATTAATGCCAATTCTGTCGAACGGCTACTTGCATATTCACAGAAAGAGGTCAGGGAAAATCTTATGCCACTAGGAATCTCAATCCATTTGAATACCCCTACTGATATGCAAGCGATTAGTTCAGTTCAGTTGCACAGGACAGTAAGTGGCTAACGAGCCGATCGAGCGTCCGGAATTTCTTTCGGTGGAAAGCTGCAGAGAAGCAAACACTACTGCTCAAACGGTTTTCTCTTTGTGCGTAGGATATGCTCGACAATCGTGACGCTAAAAGATTAGTTCAAGTTCAAGTTCAACTTCCAGTTGTACAGGACTGAGGTGGGTAAAATCCAATCACGCACACAGATTTCCTTCGACAGTATGCGGTTGAGCACCCGGCACTTCGATATGGAGTATACAGTCTGTACGTTTCACACGTTCTTGTTTCCGGATATCTGGGGGTAGGGGTTCTCTTCACTAGCACGGTGAGGGGTCATCGATTCAGAAAACAATGCAATAGTATGCGTGAACAATTTATCATGTATGAAATCACTAGCCAAATCGAGGCAAAGTTCAACACAGTCAATGACTGGGCGTGGGCTAAGATGCTGTCAGTGTGCCCGGGCCTAGACAGATATCAGATGAAAAATGGAACAATAAGTTTTTGTGTTTTTTGTTGTTGTTTTAATTTTTTATTAGACAACGTGTAGAACTATGGTAGGCAATTTAGCTTCTAATTTGCTCTTAAAACTTAACACATTTTGGATGCTTACTATACCATCAGGGAGCTCATTCCAGGAGTTGACCACACAGTTGCTGAAAAAGTGCTCACGCACCAGCAGCCTGAAACTACTCTTAGGAAGTTTATTAGAGTTACCCCTTGCAGAGGATTAAGGAGCATGCTTAAGAGGTCCTTCAGAATCGCAAAGGCTTCCAGTAGGTCTCCTCGTAGCCGCCGTCTGTTTAGTTAGAGCAGATCAGGATCCTTTAGTCTCGCCTGATATGTTTTACCTGTCTGACTCTCAACCATCCTAGTTGCAAGGCGCTGGACCCTTTCGAGACATACGATATCTTTTTCAAGTATTATCCGGGTTGTATAAAGGCAGCATCTGGTTATGAACGATGCTGGAAAAATAAAAAGCAATTTGTCTTCACCAGTACGGAGAGTTGAGCTTAAGAAGAGTTGTGTTTTATAAAACAGAACGCTAACATTTACTTTATTTTCCAGATAACGCTGAAAATGGTGAAGCTCGAGACTCGAGGCACAGTAGTCGTTCAGCAAAAAGCCGCTTAACCCCTACAAAATCTTGAAGGTATTGATTAAGTCGCCTCTCAAGCGACGGATCGTAATTCAGAAAAAATCTAGGGACTTCAGGCGTGCAGCGTAAGGTTTCTATGTCTGACCTTCAATAATGCCAGTTACGAGACTTTGTACGCGTTTGAGTCAAACGATGTCCTTCTTGTAGTTTGACCACCACGCCTGGACACAATATTCTAAATGCTGCCGAACTAATGCCTTGTAAAGTGGAAAGAATACATTGGGTCTTCTGCTGGATAGCATGGATCGCAGCCGAAAATATACTTTGCGAACAAGTTCAGCTTCAGCGGCGCATTAAGCCTCCCATTTGAAGTCTGTCTTAACCAGTACTCCCAAATCTTCAACACACCGTGGCGTTAACACTGAGAAAATTTTCCGACACCTGGACAGAAATATTATCAACCAGTGCTGACAAGAGTTGGCTCTTATTATGTTTGAGTGGGAGGTCCCACTGGTCAGACCAGTTTATGACCCGTTCATGGTCGTGCATCAGGGTATCTTCATCCCTTGATCTGATGAACTTTACATCATTAGCGAAAATGAAGTATGAGTACTTCAATGTATACTGCAAATCATCAACTAAAATCGGGAATAGAAGAGGACCGAGTACCGACCCTTGGGGTACGCCACAGATCATGGGGGTTTGGCTATACAGCGTAGATCCTACCTGAATTCTCAATATCCTACCTGTAAGGAATGCCTTTATCCAAACAAGTAGACTACCCGTATGCCGCTAGCTTAACCTCTAGAAGACAGTGATTTACGGAATCGAAAGGCTTGCAGATATCTAGGTAAGGGTCTTCGATAGGCTTCACTATACCCATCGTTTTAGTGGCAGTATTGAGAAAACTAAGAAGTTTAGTCAATCAGAATCTACCCCTAAGTAATCCATGTTAAGTTACACACAGTAGATAATGCTGACAAAGATTCTGTCACGCAGTGGTTTTTCCAATACTTTCGAGACGATGCAAGACATGCTGATAGGTTTATAGTTACCAAGAGTTGATCTGCAAACACCCTTGTCTATTGGTGCTATTATGGCTTCTTTCCACTAACTAGGAACCACTCAGAGCCTAATCTCTGTCTGATAGGTTGAAATCACATAAGATGAGTACGCTGGGAGCTGATCGAAATAACCCGTCGAAAGTCTCAATCGGCTGTGTAATCTCCTGCTGGGCTGCACTGGGCGTGGCGTAGACACAGGCTATTGCGAGGGTTGACTTGTAGCAAGTCAGGATACTCGTAACAACTTGGACGTTTTTACTGGTGTGTAACTCAACCACACGAAGAGAGATGTCAGCCCACTTATTCCTCATGCTGCGCACATTAGCATACATCGCTAGTTAAGCGTGCTTCTGAAACTAATCCAGTTTGATCATCCGTCGAAGCAACCGAAGGAGCTGCAGGAGTATCAGGTTCTGTAGCCTCATACATGAATGTTATGGAACGTTGTTTGAGGATCAAAGCCGCCTCCATCGAATAAGCGCAACTAATCAGACACCTGACTGGGGCCCATCTTCATTGGCGCGAAGCCCGTCAACGTCGTCTAATCTGGACAGAAAGACCCGGGGCGATGTGATGTTCGGCATGGTCGTCACTGATTAACTAGCGTTTAGATTTACGTCAGGCTGATGGATAGCAGATGTCCCTAATGCTAGGTTCCGGCCTATTAGGAGGGAAAGAGTTCTGTGCAATACGAGAGTGAAGGTTGTTCGGCTTAAACTGAAGTTATTCTATAGTGGTTCTGGCGAAGTTTTCATCACTGGTGTTTAAATTCACCCAGAATTGGCCTAGGCTGGTAACCCACCTTACATCTTCATACACGGTAAACTTGCAATGTGATAGTAGGAGGATTCAGACCTACCATCCGGATAAGATCGGTGATAAATCTGCAATCAAAATCTGTTCGACACTTGGATTTCCTAATGTAATGCTGCGCTCGGTAAAAAATTGTACATTTCGGGTTCTAGTTTTTAAAGCAGTCAAAGTGCTGTGCAGTACCTCAAATTGCTTGCGCAAAACATTAAATTCCTGGATAATTAGATCCAATGCGGGTAAACCAGCAACATTTCTATTCTGCTTCTTTTGGGTAGTGACCTTAATGGTCTTATTATGTATTTACGGTGTTCCAGCTACAATGACCACCTTCGGAGAGGAAGCTTGATTTGGATGACAAGTTAACTGGCTAATTTTTATACCTTCGCACTGGATGCAATCGATTCAACCTTCAGGTTTGCACGCTCTGTGCCTACATTGATCACCTTTGGAGAGGTCGCTTACTTAGAAGGAAGTTGTAACTGGCTAGCATTGCCTGCTGTCGCCTTGCCTAATGTTGTCTCAGAACTTATAATCGCACTCACAACAGATGAATACGTTTGAGCGGGTACAAAATCTGATGAGCTGGACGACGTCAAATTATACCCTTTTTTGATGAGCGGCGTCAATGGCAGCCTTATGACAGCCGCTAAAATACAACTGCAACCAGTGCTACTTTGCATAAATGGCGTAGTGAGATTTATGTATACCTGAGCAGTTCAGTTAAGTTAATTTAGCACAGGATTGTAAAATGGCTGATTAGCCAATCGAACGTCCAGAATTTTTGTCAGTGGAAAGCTTAAAAGGAGCGCCCACCACTGCCAAATTTGGTTATTTGTACTTTGGTATCCTCGTCGCAGGCGCTGATACATTAGGTGTTTTCCATGCCGTTCTTCTGTCCCAGTATTTGTAGATACGACTGGGAAAAACGGACAGAATTCTTGTTCATAAAGCATGTGAGAGGCTATCTAGGGAAAATTTGCGCGTTCATTTACAACATGGCATTTAGAACTAGGCATTATATGATTGGATTTTAATGCAGTTTTTAATCGTGATAAAACCGTATAAATTTAAAATTAAATACATTTTCGTGACAATCCTATCGATAAGAGATTTGCATATTCATGGAAAGAAGTCATGGAAATATTCATGCAACCAGTAATCTAAACCCTCTTTGAACGCAACTACCGTTATGCAAGCGATTAGTTCCTAAGGCAACTCATTCCAGAAGCCTACCACTCTTTTACTAAAATAGTGTTGCTTACGATTAAGGAGTTTGTGATTTTTCGCGATCTTCAATGAAAGGTTGATCGCTCGAGATAACAGGTTTTGACACCATCGCCGCCTAGGCTTTTCAGGATTTTTAAGGTTTCTCTTAGTTCACCACTTAGATGACGATGCCGATCTGAGAATAGACGTAAAGAAATTGAACGTTCCTCTTATGTTTTTTTCCAGACATATATTCAACCATTTTGGTAGCCAAACGTTGGACAGGATCTAGTAGTAATGTCTTTAGGAAGAAAGGGTTCAAGGCTTGCAAGCAGTATTCTAAATGTGGCCTGAAAATAGGCGTATATAAGGGGATAAACACATCCGGCGTTCTACATGTCATAACAGATTTAGGCCAAAAGAGTTTCACTCTAGGTCGTTGTGCATGTGAGGCACATTACTCCGCTCATTTAAAGTCTGCTGTTACGAGTAAACCTAAATACTTAACCTTCTGAATAGATTTAACGTCGATCTTAAAGCTATTCGCAGTTAGTTTAATTTTGTCGACTGCTGAAATCAAAAGATAACATTTACTTTAGTTCAGTGGAATATATTAATCCTGTGACAATGTAAAGACATTTTAAATATCTCTCAACAAATCACAATGATCACTGGATCAGGTGAATTTGACATCATCAGCAAACACGCAGCAGGGACATGACAACTGAGATGTCAAATCATCGATGAAGATTAGTAAGAGTGTTGAGCCTAGTACTGAACCCCGTGGGACTTCACTGGTAGCTTTTGCGAATTCAGAGGTAGTATCTCCTACACGGACCTGGAAGGATCTATCACGAAGAAAAATGGTTGTTCAGTCGTGAAACCTACCAGATACTCATTTTGCTGGGAGCTTCATCCCTAGGAACCTGTGACTCACCGAGTTTAAACCCTTACTGAAGTATTGGAAACTCTATTTAAAGAGCATAAAAGTTTCGCGGAGCGTGACCTTCTTTAAAGAAAGCAATGTTAAACCATGCTTAATGATGAATTGTGCACGAGGAGCTGCACAACCGATCACTGAGTCTATCCAAGGCTTTACATAAAACACTTGTCAAGCCTAACACTCAGAAATTGTTGACTATGTTCCAATAGTTCGGTAGTAATTCAATAGTGTATTTATGGTGAAATAAGCGCATAGCTTCAAATAACCACGGTATGTTTTGTACGGTGGGTCAAAGAGTGATAAAATACATCATAATGAGTTTCAAAGGTCCTAAAACGGACCTCACTCGCGTTTAAAATACACCTTCCTGGTATTATTTTGGCATTTTCACAGGTAGAGCATCAACCCCAGATACGACTACCCACCATATCATCCTGTGCAACGGATGTTGGAATATCAAGACAGGACTATCTTATTATCTACGAAAGTAGTGAGCTTGGAAGAGTGATAAGCTTGGAGCGAATTAGAAGTGATAAAATATGGCAAAAATACGTGAAGCAAATTGAACATATCCTTTCATATGTGCGTTGAAACGTTGTTTAAAAATTGAAATAGATGGAGAATTTTCAACTGTTGCAGGCAGTGCGTGCCAGAATCAAGGAATTCGAAATAGTAAGAAATTGCTGAGGCAGTTCAAGCGGCTTGTTTTGCGCGACAGTTGGTGGTTATGTCCAAGGTGCTTAACAAGAGAGGACAAGAGGAAGATATTCCTGTATTGATGATAATGTTCGGTGAATGCATGCAATGTGAAAATCACGTCTCCCTGTTGTTGTTGTTGGCCTCCTTCGGTCGATGTCGACCATGGATGTACATCACAAACGCGTGAATGTTCAGGTTTTGCAGCTTTTTGAGTGACTAAACAGTCCGATTCGGGAGGAACAATCTCTCCCGCAGCGCTGGCAACGATAGTCAGAACTCGGTTGTATTGCGTCAGTTGCACGTCGGCGGCGTGATCTGCGTTCAGTCGCCAAGAGCTGTATCTGCTTCAGACGACGCTTTACACAGTGACTCCAATGTGAGCGGTAAAGAGCAAGTTCTTCCTAACTCGCCGGGTCAATTCCAAGAACTTTCATATCTCTTTTGCAAACGTATTTGTACCGCAAGTGCGGTCTGCCTAATGGTCGACTTCCTAATTGCAACTCACTATAGAGTAGATCTTTCGGAATACGACCATGTTCAATTCTATACACATGACCAAGCCAACGCAGGCGGCGCTGTCGCATTAGAGTGAACATGCTCTGTAGACCAGCTTTTGAATGCACTTCAGCATTAGTCACTCTGTCCATCCACGATATGTTCAAGATATAACGGATGCTTCGTAGATGGAAAGCATTCAGCTTCCGTTCGTGTCTTGCATGGGTGGTCCAGGTTCAACTGCCGTACAGTAAAGCATTTAGTACGCAGGCGCTGTACACCATCATCTTCGTTTTAACAGTCAGCTTGCGGCTACCCCAAACACGAGAGTTCGAACGGGACAGAATGACAGCTGCTCTGCTAATCCGCTTATCAATCTCCGTGTCTAGCGAGAGGTTATCCGCAATGGTTGAACCAAGGTATGTGAACTGATGTACTGATTCAAGCTGACAGTTTCCAACAGTTATGATGAGAGGCGATACAGTCCCTTGGCCAAGGACTTTGGTCTTGCTCATGCTGCTTGTTAGACCAAAGTCTTTGCATGCCGACGAAAAACAGTCCATTAGAGACTGAAGGTGCTCTTGGGACGTCTCCCTGTAAACGAAGTTATTCGAGTGAGGAAAGTTTACACTTCCTCAGACGTTTTTCGTAGGCTATTATTGAAAAAATCTCGAATAAACTTTGTAGCTCTGCGTTGCGGATGATTCAGTTGCTATAGGTCCTATTGTAGCCAAGGGCACCAGATGAATTAATTAGCATGCGGATACAGTTCATAGACAAGACAATCAGGATACGATGAACTAAACAGTTGTCAGTTTATTCTGATGCGTTCAGAGGCCAAAATTTGAGGTTGCACCAAAGGTTATCGTCATGGGATAATCTCATATCATCAACCAATTCACAGGAAGGAGCTTGATTAAAGTCGAGGAGTACGCCAACCATTAGAGGGAAGAATATATATATAGTAACGGATTTGTTCACAACTACCGAGTTTAAAGAAATGTTCAGAGATGGTTTTTGGCACGGATACGCCGAACGCAATCTGGGTAATCGGTTGCGAGCGTCGTTTGCTGCTTTGGTGGGTTAGGCAGACCACTTGAAGTCTCCTGTAATAGTGATTGCTATATATTTTACATTATAAGGAAGGTAAGGGAGTAATGCCTAAGATTTTTGACGACTATGACTTTTCGGGCTATTTGTATGCACTCTAGCAACCATGAGTGAAATAATCTTTCAGAATTTTTAATGTTCATGTCAGGTCGTGTCTTCAAGGTCGGCACTGAACTGCCCTATCCTATAGGAATTTTTAGCCAAACCCCAAACCATCCTGACCGTAAATTTTATACGGCCTCGTGCTGTTATTTGTTTTTCTGGAAGAATGGGTTTTAGGCCTGAATGCAGTATTATAAATGAGACATGTCAATTGTCGTATGTGAGGAAAAAATACTCCAGGCATTCTAAAAATCAATCGAGATTTACACCTGAACTGCTATTCTCCGGCCCGTTGCACCACGGAAGAACATTTGCTGCTCATTCAAAGTCAGCTGTGACTAGATTTTATATTCAAGGTTCAAGAATTTATGGCCAAAAAAGCACATAGCTTCACCATTACCATATCATAGTAAATAATCCTTAATGGGAAAGGAATAAAATATAATTATGTAATGTGAAGTGTAGTCCAGTTGAATATTAACCATGAGTAAACACGCAGGTGTCAATAAATAGTTTCGCAACCAATAAGTTTCCAAATTTTGAATGAAAGTTTTGACAGGGGGAGGGCATTCCAAAGTAAACAGACAGGTACAGAATGAAAAAATTGACAAAAGTTAATACGGAGATGAGGAATTTGTAGCGTAACCGAGTGATTGTGTGCATTTTGTTACTCTTCGCATTTGAATGAATGTTTTTAAAGGATGATGTGGTTTATTTAATATTTTATTTGTTAGTATCACATCACGATGACGGCTTCTTTGAAGGGTAGTGGGGAGTCTCATTTTTTGCGATCGTTCCTCGTACGATAGTTTTCGGAAGTCACTTACGAGTTTGTTTGCATGATGGTATATTTTATCAAGCATTAGTATATCCTTTTGTAACCACTGAGTCCAAGCTTTTGATGCATGCGTCATTGAATTAGAGATGAAATTAATCAGACGGTTATTCACATTCTTTGTAAGTTTTTCAGCTGCTGCTTTGAACATATGAAATCAACCATATTCCAGAGGAAGATCTTACATTTGTGTGCAATTTACATCATTAACAGGCGGTACGAGAACTTTATGCACGGTCGATTTGAAAGCCCTGCAAAAGTAGCAGATGGAGGTGAGGCTACGCATGTTCGACTGTTACAAACACTCACGGCATTTCAAACAAAATTCTTGAATTTTGAATCTTGAAAAGGCTGAAAACATATGAAATTATGGAAATGTTGTCGAAAGTAATAAAAGATTTTTTAAAGTTAGATACCATAAATTTCACAGGGTCAGCTTCTTTCCAGATGAATAGATGTCAAAAATAAAGTTCCGTAATTTTATGTACGTAGACCTTTTTTGTTCTCGGCGTATATGAATAAAATATTGAAAGACATCGGGTGCAATTTGATATTTTTGCCAATGCTTTTCAAATATGCAAGCTCGTGAGTTCACCTAACAACTGTATTGTATCACATGGCGATATTTTCTCGGACAAATGATTTAACAATTAATGCACCAAAATGTTAAAGACTGCGGCTGGGCAATTTCCTTTTACACACATCGATTGACTACAATAAGTGTCTTCTAATAGAGTCCGTCCGGTTCAAATAATTTGTAAACTGTACATTATAATATTTCACTGATTACCTTTACTAAACTCTGGTAAATAAAAGGGTTTTAAAATTTTATTGTATGAGCATTCATAAAAGTTGCTTATTCGTTCTTCACATTATTAAATGCCACGAAAATTGAGTGAACTGAGAAACAGACGATGACTTTTTGTGCTAATTCATTCGTATGAAAATTGAATATCATACTTAGGTCATTACGATCTACCGCTCTGGTTTTTGTACAAACACATCATTGCAAAGAATTAGTGCTGATTCGGAGCAAAATAGTTATTCAGTATTGACATACCAGGTACACTGCTTGAAGTTGAACAGAGTTATACTCATGATTATCGCAAAGAAAGTGCGATTATTTGGGCTTTATCACGTTTACACAAATATTCATTTGGGTCTGAAGTCACTTTAGAAAAACCGATCAAAAAGCGTTTAAATACATTGACAGTTTGATGCTTTTATCATGCATGTCGGTAGCAGCAATGTTGCATACATTGTGTCTATATTCACGTTGCTGAACATCCTAGTCCAAAATAAATTCCGCATGAACTTTTATTTTCTCACAAATCTCAATCGGAAAGATAGACTGTATCAATCTGAATAATAATATCAATATATCTTAATCTGGTATTAAAAATTCAACGAAATCCCAAAGTGTTTTATCAAACCCAAAACTACACGGTGAAGCTAAAACTCGGTGTATTTCGGACATCATGAATAACAGACGAACTGATTATGTACTGGAAACCGTTGGCGCTCCTGTCAGTTTTCATTCACGAGTTTTGAATCTCAAGAATACATCACTTCCATCTGAATTGTCAGCACAAATACTACAGGATTCTATACGCAATATCTCTATCAATTCTGAGATATTTTAGCACCGCTACGCAGATTGAATGTCAACGAGTCCTCTAGAACCGACAGAATCACACTTCCAATCCCAAAGTTCAAGATTCAAGATTTAGGGCAAAAGTAAGTAGATCTACATTACCATAGAATATATGTATAGAGGTTAAATAAAATCGTCACTTTATTGTTTGCGTCTATGTGCTTCAAAGGAGGGACAAAACTAATCACAATTTTGACATGGAGGGAGGAAATTTCGACCGAAATATACGTTTAGGTAATTTTTATCTCAGTATGTAGTGTAAGAAGGAATCACTGATGAATTTTACTAAACTGGGGCTAACACATTATTACATAACATACTACGTTATGTGACAGTCAATTGTGTGAACCACTCTGTGATTTAATCGAACACCCGTTGAGGGATGGTGTTGTACCGACTGACACGAAGAGGGCAATCATAATGCCATACTACAAACGCGAATTACCGCTTGGTTACACCCATCCCGTGATCTCAAACGTTATGGAGAGAATTGTGTGCGAAAGGGTCGTGAGTCATCTCGAAACCTAAAACTTGTTGTCCAGACAGCAACATGGGTTTCGGAAGTCTCGTTCTTGTTTGACTAGTCTACTAAGGACAATTAACGACTGGACGCGAGCAGTTGATGAGGGTGGTTGTGTGCATACTTTTGAATCATCGGAAGCCTGAAGTGAAGCATGCAATGAAAGCCGTGTACAACCGAGCTAGCCACAAGCTGGGTATGCATCAGCGTATTTTAGGAGGTTTTCCCTCGAAAATCTCCCCTGAAATACATATAATGACCCGTTGTTTGATTAGTCAGTGCAACTTTAGGCATCAAGGCTATAAAAGGACATGAAGGTGCTCTTGAGCACTAATTGCAGAACAACCAAAATGGTGTGCTGACTTAGCGATCTTCCTTATAAGAGGCGACTGGTATATACTAATTTGGGTACATTGGCTCGCTGACGAGTTCGATTGGCCGTAATACCCCTCCTATAATATACTGAACACTGAGATTACTCTTCTGAGGAATCTATTTCGCCTCTGGCCAAGCCATACAAAACGCATTTACAAATAGGCATCGGATATATCACATTCTCACCGGGAATTCTCTAGGTTCTTCTTTTTGTTTCTTATGGAAATTTTTACCGTCAGAGGTTGTACAGTCAAATAGTGAAAGGATGTTTAGGAACAAACTGAATATATTTGTATAATTTTATTAAGCAATTTTATCCGACATTTTTCCATCACACGTAGATTATACACGACATTTTTCTAACTAAAAAATTGTGATCTTCCTAGCGCCTCAATTCAAGAATACAAGTATCCAGAGATAAGTGTTCGTTGTGAAGAATGTGGTGATTGTCACAGATGATCAATAATTCAGTTATTCTTGAGGTTACTGTTGAAAACTCCATATAAAATATTACCACGTAGTTCACTTACTGTGCATGTTTGTTTCTTACGGTTTGGTCAAAATCTCAAAATCTCAGCCCTAAGCAAAATACATGTCACTTCGAAACGCGTCCTTCAAGGTTTATTTAATCTTAAAAACGAAAAGTCTCCTGGGGCCGACGGAATTACCCCGAAAATATTGAAGCAATGTGCGAGTTTGCTATACAAACCATTCACACACTTGTTCGAGCAAACCCTGGCAAGCGGAGTGAATCCAACAGATTGGAAACGCGGAATAATTTCTCCAATTTACAAAGGTGTAAATCGCTCCGATGTTTCTAATTACCGACCCGTTACTCTGTTACCAGTGATTTCAAAATTACTTGAGCGACTCATTGTTGACGATCTAATGAAACATTTTGAGAATAATCAGTTGCTTTCAAGGAACCAGCATGGATTCACACGAAATTATTCCTGTTTGTCTAATTTACTGGTAACGCTAGATGATTGGACAAAATCGGTAGATAAAGGACAAGCAATACACGCGTGCTACTTAGATACTTCAAAAGCATTTGATCGTGTTGACCATTCCCTACTACTGCAGAAGCTTGAAAGGCTTGGTATCACTGGAAAGTTGCTGCATTGGCTAAATGACTACCTAACAAATCGCACTAACCAGGTACGCGTTGATGGTGCATTATCCAAACCAATTGCAGCAACTAGCGGAGTTCCGCAAGGCTCAGTCCTTGGTCCGATCCTCTTTCTGGTTTATGTCAATGAAATACCGGAAATTGTTCGATGTAACATTTCGTTATTTGCGGACGACATAAAGATTTGGCGCAGCATTCGTAGTCCAGTAGACTGTCTGCTATTACAAAAGGATCTTGATACGCTTCACAGCTGGTCGTTGAAGAACAAACTGCCGTTTAACTTCAACAAATGCAGGATCATGAATGTGGGGAATAGAGTAGAGTTCACATATCACATAGGTTCGCATGTCCTTGAAAATTGCAGTGAAGAAAAAGATTTGGGTGTCTGGATATGCTCCAGTTTGAAAGCATCACTTCAAACTAACAGTGCCTTTAAAAAAGCAACACGTTCTAAATCTACTCAAACGTGTATTTAGGAAATTTTCGCCAAAGATATTCCCAAGGATTTTGAATACATACTTGAGACCAGTAATGGAATACGGTGTGCAGTCATGGTCTCCGTGGCTCAAGAGGGATGTGGAACTTATGCAGCGAATCTATCACCGCTCAACGAAACTAGTTCTCAGCATCCGAAACAAACCATATAAAGAAAGGATAGCTCAACAGAATCTGTTCGACTTTCCCTATCGACGAATCAAAGGAGATCTTATCTTACTTTACAAAACATTCCATACCCCGAAACATCCCTTACAGGATTTATTCATGCGAAGGGATACGAGAAATTATCGAACCCATGAATATGTGCTGGTCGTACCCCATTCCCGCCTGAATTGTAGAAGGTATTTTTACTCTGTCCGATTTTGTTTTACTTGGAACGGTTTACCTTCAACCATTGCTCACTCCACTAGCTTGCATGAATTTAAAACGAAATTAGACGACTTTTATTGCATTATTCGTTTCCAGAAAACGTATATACTGTTTAATCTACTACCTTATATTTTTTATACACTTAAATCTCAATTTTTACCATCCCATCGTTTTTGTTAAGCTTGTTGCTTTTTAGACCATTGAAAACCTTGAATTAAATTGAATTATCATACGGCAGAATGCATCACAGCTTCATAACAAACTGTTGCGCAATATCGAACGCATACACTGTAATATTTTCCCGGTTAGGGAGAAGAATTTTGAGAGTTCTCATGACGATGGTGATATAGTCGCAAACTTGCGATCTACATTGAACTGTCTAACCACCATTTAATGATGAAATTTTTCCATTACTGCAGATCAAGAAAGTTCTCGTCAAAAACACATGGGCAAAAAGAAAGGGCTTACCGCCACGCGAATAGGTTTTTGACTGATTAAGGACATAAATCTGAAATCAAACGTCTTAATTAGCTGTGTGTTAATTCACTGTCAGGTGAAAAGGTACTAGGTAGTTCTGGAAGGCCTTAAGAAAACTTTGAGACCAGGATTGTGCCTTCAGATTGCCAAACAGGGCGCAAACTCAACTTACTCTTGGGTTCAGTGAATAAATCATGTGCATTATAATCAGTCACCTCTCACGTGTTCACAAGAAAATGACGCAAATTTCAGTATATCAGAAAATGGTATCCCTGGATTCCTTGGGGTAAAAGTAAACAAAGTCCCTGACCCAGACAGGATAACTCCAATGATATGTGCCCCATGGATTGCCAAACAGATAGCCTTCATTTTTAACCGTTGTCTGTCTGCTGACACCAATGATAACGGTTGAAGAACTGTTATGTAAGAATTACAACGGTACATAAGAAAACTGTAGGAAACTTCCGCTCATTAGCATGCTCTTCACAAGTTTTAAAAATCACGGAGAGCCTAGTTCTTAATCGCCAACTGAAGGTAGTATCCATGAAGGATGAAAAACAATTTACTTGATCTACAGTTGATGCCGTTTTATACGTAACTCAGAGAATTTTGAAAGAGCTTGACAGTAAATCGTCAGCCGTCATATTTTGTTTTCTTGATTACACGAATGTGTTGTGATCTGTCGATCGCGTCTAACACACCGACCTACTCAAATTGTGAGCCATACTAGTCACACTGATAAAATGTGGGTGTAGATATTTTTCCGATAGATCTCAAGACGCTGAAATCAACAGGCTACTCTCTACCTTGCTCCCCAATAAGAAAAGTTGCTCTACAAGAAGCGATTTTGTCTTCTTTCTTTTTTAAGCATACTTGGCTGCGCTTCATTAGTTGTTTTTAAGTTTCAATTTGAAATACACAGATGATGTAGGCATTGATTGCGCAGTACTCAAAAACGACTATTCGTATCCGCTCTTTGCTGCTTTAGATGAAATTACCACCCGGTCAGAAGATGTGTCTATCTTTATATCATAAAAATACTCAACTTGTGTCTGATTAACGTCACGAAGCAATTTTCAGTATTTTAACTTTATCTAGACGTCATTTAAATTCTCTACGTACTGAACTTGGCAGGCTTCCATTTTATGTCTTCGTCTTACTTCACTCGGCGTTAAGCTAAAACTGATTTGTCACTTCACATTCACTTGTACATTACCTTATATTCTCTACTTCTCCAATGTCATTTCCCTGTACATCATTCAAAAGACTTTGATTTACTCAAAAATTACATCAGTATCGTTTCGTATGCAAGTTCTTTTATGTATAAGGACATTCCAGAAAAATCTTAAAAACAGCATGTACGCTTTTGCGATCAACTTAAAAATAATATCTTCGATGATAAATCCCACCGAATGCGTGGCGATCTCCATTAACCCTTTCATGCCTGAATTATTTTCTAACCCGAAATAAAATATTTTTCTTCGGAAACGAGTTGC